>BRDA01056359.1:2500-12558 GCA_036984385.1 Crenuchus spilurus
AGCACTAACTTTGTGGAATGTAGTGGAGGTTACTGAGAATGTACTTCTAGTACTTTGAGTGCCTCCCAGCAGCATTACAGTGGTGCCCCAGTGGTGCCAGATAAAGCCATAGTGGACCAGTTACCCTGTGTAATGAACACGGGAGTGACGAGGAAAGTGTCCGAGATCACTGAGTGGATATTCCCACTATTCTGTAGGTGGTCACACTGTTCTGATCTGACTCTAAAGCCCTTGTTGTAATAGTTGGTGTCGTGTGTTTTTGACTGAGGATTTATTAGAATTAGCCCCTGAACTCCGGCTACAGCGCACAGATCCACATCTACACTTATAACTGCTGTGTGTGTGTGTGTGTGTGTGTGTGTGTGTGTGTGTGTGTGTGTGTGTGTGGCCTCCAGTTCAGCTCTAAATTATTAATAATTGACTCTGACAGTCGTCTGCACTTGCACACCATCAGTTTTCTACACATCTCACACACACTTCATCTCTACTGACACAACCAAACCCTCCTCCAGCACTGCCACACTGTCCTTTCATCTCTCTCTCTCTCTCTCTCTCTCTCTGTCTGTGTCTCTTTCTCTGTCTCTGTTTCTCTCTCTCTCTCTCTCTCTCTCTCTCTCTCTCTCTCTCTCTCTGTCTCTCTCTCTCTCTCTCTCTCTCTCTCTCTCTTTCTCTCTCTCTTTTGCTTTCTCTCTGTCTCTGTCTCTCTTGCTTTCTCTTTCTCTCTCTCTCTCTCGCTTTCTCTCTCTCGCCTTCTCTCTCTTTTGCTTTCTCTCTCACTGTCTCTCTGTCGGTCTCTTTGTCTCTCTCTCTCTCTCTCACTTTCTCTGTCTCGCTTTCTCTCTCTCTGTCTTTCTCTCTGTCTCTTTCACTTTCTTTCTCTCTCTTTTGCTTTCTCTCACTTTCTCTGTCTTTCTCTCTTGCTTTTTGTCTCTCTCGCTTTCTCTCGCTTTCTCTGTCTCTCGGTCTCTTTGTCTCTCTCACTCTCTCTCTCGCTTTCTCTCTCTCTCACTTTTTCTCTCTGTCTCTCGCTTTCTCTCTCTCACTTTCTCTGTCTCGCTTTCTCTCTCTCTCTCTGTCTCTCTCGCTCTCTCTCTCTTTTGCTTTCTTTCTCTCTCTCTCACTTTCTCTGTCTCTCACTTTCTCTCTCTCTCACTTTCTCTGTCTCTCACTTTCTCTCTCTCTCACTTTCTCTGTCTCGCTTTCTCTCTCTCTCTTGCTTTCTCTCTTGTTTCCTCTCAGTCTCTCTCGCTTTCTGTCTAGCTTTCTCTCTCTCTCTGTCTCTCTCCCTCTCATTCTCTCACTCCCTCTGTGTGTTTCTCTCTCTCTCTTTCTCTCGCTTTCTCTCTGTCTCTTGCTTTCTCTCCCTCTCTCTCTCTGTCTCTTTCTTTCTCTCTCTTTCTGTCTTTGCCTCTCTCTCTGTCTTTCTCTCTGTCTTTGTCTCTCTCTCTCTCTCTCTCTCTCTCTCTCTTTCTCTCCCTCTCTTTCTGTCTTTGCCTCTCTCTCTCTCTCTCTCTCTCTCTCTCTCAGGTTGTTAAATGACTTTTAAAATCTTACAGGACATTCCTTCTCTCTGCAGATGTATTGCTCTTTTTTGCTGTCTGAAGGGAGAAGAAATATTGCTTTAACAACATGCCAGAGAAATAGTAATCATTGCATACAAATTGACTGATTATTCTTTCACAGCCTGTTTAGCTGAGCATCATTTCAGAAGAGCGGCGTTGTGTTGTTGGAATCAGAAATATGGTGTTTGTTTGTGGATGCAGCAGTAATGCTCACTGTGATTGTAGCCATTTCACTAATGGTCCTAAATGAAACACTATCCCGGTGGTATTGCACTGCTGTGAAATTGTATTTTTAAAAATGAGCATCTCAAAATGGATCAAAGGCCAGGTGGGGTCGAGGTTACGTTTGGCTTACAAACTAAAAATATGTTCATAGTATTGCTGACAGTGGATTAAAATGATTCATCGCGTTATGTTGTACTTCAGACGTTCTGACAACTCTTCAGTGACATTTCTGATTATTCACTAATACAGAAATATGACACTTCAGACTGGTGATAAAGTTCTCAGACCAGATGATGGACTGTAGCTCAGGGCAGGACTGATACCCACTGTAGTATTGTAGTACTTTATCCCGAATTCACACTCTGGTTATAAATGAAGAAGATTTTAATCGGTGCAGCTTATTTGGACTTAATGTTCAGTGGCTCCTGCCCACACCTGAGGAGGGTGTGGCCTACCCCACTTTTCAGGTAAGTGAGCGTACCTGCTGCTTCCCCAATATAAAGCACTCACTCCAGTGAGTCGGCGCTTGGTCTTGAAGTGAAAAATGCACTTGAAATTTCAGTGCCGACTCTTTCGAGTCTGACTCTACCTCTACGGACTGCGTCGAGGCTCCATCTCCATCTCTCTCATGCATCTAGCTCAGAAATCTTCTTTAAAAAAAAAAAGAAAAATGACATTTTCATTTGCCAAAATGTTTTTAACCCTCTGGAGTCGGCGCTTCTGCTGGCGGGATAAAACTGAAATTCCTCATAAACTTTTATCCTAGAAACAAAACTAAACATACCACGGAACCCTTAAAGGGTCTACTTTTCAAAAATTATAGAGGTTGAATCAAAATATATTATTAGATTTTTGTGAGAGGAGCTTAAATAAGCAGAGACACATTTCTCAGCGTGAGTCATTTGCCATTCATATGGTAATCCCGGACATACGATTGGTGGATTAGCTGCACAGGAATGTGTTAAAACAAAGACGCTCTCCTGAGATCTCACCTGAACAAAGACTTCTAAGACCTCACCTCGCAGCTATCCCATAAATCTTCAATCTAGGAACCACTGAATGAGTGAAAACGGAGTGTCGCCTCACATTAGTTAAGCTTTAGAAATAAAACCACATACAATGTCTAAAAACTGTAATGAGCAGTGTGTAGCCAACACCTCTGTTTATTCAGTTCTGAGCTCAAAAGTCTTGGCTAGAAATGTTTAGAGTGTCTTTTCACAATATATCAGCACATCTGAAAACAGGTTTAAGTCTAAGTTTAGAGCAGATTTAATCAGAATATAGATTTATGACTCTTACTGTTTTGACTCTGTTGTTGCTGAGTTTGTGCTGAACTAAAGCCTGTGTAACACTTTGGGAAAAATAATTTTAGATGGGCGTAACTTGTAAAAAAGTGATGCCATGTCAGATTACATCAGAGTGTCTGAAATACTCTGACTCCAGAGGGTTTCTAAACCAAAATACAGCCAAAACATGTTTTTAAAACAAGCCCCTATTTGTTTAACATGAACGTTGGGACAGTTGCATGAACATGAACACTTATGGTTAACTGCATTTTCTTTGATAATACCACACCACAAAGACCTCCTGTTCTCTAGTGTGTGGGTTATCATACTCTTCCGCTGCCGAGCTGAATGTCACAGCTGAAAGCTTCCTTTCTCATCAGATTTGTGAAGATGAGATTGAATATGAATCTGTGTGCAGAATAACTGAAAAGTCTGGAATGGAAATAAAAAGGTTGATACTGATGGGGTTCCCTGTGCAATTGGATGCCAATTTGATATGAAAGATCAATACTGAAGCCAAACACACACTCAAAAAAAGGTTCTGGTCCAGGTACGTTTTGGTCATTGTAATGTACAGTAAGTGTGTCCTTAAAGGTCCAGTATGGTCTGTAAGGTTCTGTAGTGTGTCTTAAAGGATCACTACATACACTCCAAATGAATGGTTCCATTTAAAGAGCCAATACAACTTTAAATACAGTCATTACAACACAGTGTGATGCTGTTATTCAACTAAAGGTACTGAAGACCCACCAGGGTTCTGCTCCAGTGACATGAATGATACTGACCCATTAACTCTCCAGTATGTTTTTTTATTTTTTATTTATTTATTTTTAAATAAATTTTACCCCCGATTTTCTCTTCAATTTGTTTTAGTGGCCAATTAACCCCGCCCCTTTTATCCGCTCTCCCTATCACTATCACTTGCAATGTCCCTGATTCTCTTGGGAGGGGGTAGACGAGCACAGGCCTCCTCCGGTACCAGTGACCAAACTGCAGGCAATACATCTCTGCCAGGCAGCTAGCGCTCTCAGAGGAAAGCGCAGAACCCAGGTTCTGATGGATCGCCCTGCAGACAGCTGAGTCAGTCGACATTGTTTATAGTGCAAGAGAGAGTGCGCCATCTTGCCCATCCAAAGAGAGAACACTGCCAATTCTGCTCTCTCCAGGCCCCAGCTATCAATGGCAAGCAGCATGATTCAAACTTGCGATCCTTGGGTCATAGTGGCAGCGCCTTAGTCCACTGAGCCACTCGGGTTCCCCGTTATGTTTTTAAACGAGTATTAAATCTGATACAATTTGATATTGTGCAATTTGTGCATGTTGATCTTCCCCAAGGTTGATGGCTTTCATCCACCATGTTCACCTGATGTAAGCTAAGGAGTGATTGTATTTGGGGGTTAAAGGTCAGAGTGTGAAGGAAGTAGCTGAATGTGCAGGTGTATGAAGTGTACAGTTGTACAGGTCTACCAGCAGTGCTAACGATGCCAGTCTACAGGACATTCTCCTAAATTTAAATCTCCATCTCCATTCAAAACAACAGAGGCTACATTCGGACAGCAATCCAATCAGATTTGTTACTCAAATCAGCCACGCTGGTGATGTGGATTCAGGGTTGCCAGGTTCATCGTTTTTGGACTGCTTTATAAATGTACCATGACTGCCAAAAACTCTTCTAGTAACTCAGTAGAGAAAGCAGAGCTGGAGATGCCTTAGATAGACTTTCAGATTCAGTGGAGGATCTGAACATATGGAATAGAGCAGAGTAGAAGGAAACATGTTGTTTTAGTTGCTAAAAAAGCTTATGTAGAAATTGAATGACAAATTAAGATTAAAATAAGATTTGTGTAAAAAAAAGCAATCTTAGCACGACTGACTAGATTAGATTTTGGGTTAGTTTTAAGCTTGTGTAAGACTGCTTTCTGTCACACAGTGGGCTGGGGAGTTTTTCAGGACCTGGCAACCTGGGTCACACTTCTTGGATTGCTGCATTTATGTCACTGGTGGTTGTTGTTCTTGGCGTTGCGAGTGGCGTGAAAGGCACTTCAAAATCCAATTTGAGCGGCTAGAGAGTTCAGACAGATCTGTAACGTGACTTCGTATTTGCAGAAATGGTGTATTGTGTGGTTTTTGGCTCTTGGAATCAATCTGGATACAATCTAGATAGACCATAAATCAGATTTGGGCATTCTGAACACAGCCATAAAGTTTAGCTTCACAAACAGCAGAGTGTCTGCAGTATTGCTTGGCTGGTGGTACCTGATGGAGGTCTTGGAGGTTTGAAACAGTGATGTGCAGGCATTTCTTGTTGATGATGACGTCCATCCTCTTGACTGTGATCTTTTCCCTATAGATGGGCATGTCTGACTGGTCGTATATATGCCCACCGTTGGCTGGTGTTGATGCCATTGTGTTGGTATCCTTGGTGTTGTAGCTCCAGCAGGTCTTCCAGTGCCAGTGTGCTATTGTTTGTGTTGAGCTGTAGTCTCTCGTGTGATTTTGCTGTGTAATCCTCCCTCAGGAGAAGAGAACAAAGCCTCGGCTGAGTCACTGTAGTGCAGATGGTTTGGCTCTGGGTGACATTAAGAACGTTAATGCCAGGATGCAGTGTGAACCCAGCTCATGCCTTACTTCTACGCACAGCGAGATGTTCTTTATCTGAGGAACATTTTTCTTTCTTCTGCTTAATTGACTTCACCTTAGCTGCAAATACCAGTCTGAAGACCCGACCTCAATTATTGAACGTCTGTTGCTTTCATTGTTTTCTTCCATTGTGGAAGTGAGGTGTGAGGAAGAACAAAAGAGCTTTTCCAAACGTCTCGGAAGAAAAAGCGGAGCTTAACCTACAGCGCCAATAAACTTTAAAGTACTTTTTCTGCACTTTGTAGTCCAATTACAGACTGTAGTCTCTGTATACTTTGTTCACCCAGTTCTTCAGTGGTTAGGACCCCCCACGTGGCTCATTCTCAGCGCTGCGGTGATGCTGATGTGGTGGTGGTGTGTTAGTCTGTGTTGACTGGATCTGACTGCTGATGTTGATGCCCGTCGAGGGGGTATGGGACTAATTGCAACCTTGATTCAGGATTACGTGGATAAGATAATGGATGGATGGTAATTCCACAACTTTCTACCAAAATAAAATCCAATAATAATGATAATTTTTCTTTTGCTGTCAATCACAATTAGATTTGTAAGAAAAGTGCTTTTTAAATAAAGTTCTGATTGATCTGATGACCTGGTTGACCCCTCTGCAGGGGTCCATTAGACTTCAGTGCACTGACCTTGGGAGTGAGACCACGTTTGATAGCAGTGCGCTGTGGCGTCTCATGTGATGGAGTTCTCCCTGAAGACAGTGCTGAATGTCCTCCGTTCTGCCCTGCTGTCACTCGGTATCTGTTTCATTTTTAATCTCAGAAAAACAAGGATCAGCAGAGTGTGTTCAGTTATTTCTTTTCCTTCTGTCTCCTTTTCTTCCTCCACGGTGGAGTTTGTCATCACACCTCAGCCGCACGTTCACAAATGACAGATTTTTTTCATCCTTTAAAAGTCTCATATACGACACTTGCTGTTTTCCTTTATTCCCAAACATGTGCTTCTGATATTTGGCTGAGATTATTCTATTATATTGATGGACCGATTAATATCTGGCTGATTACTGCCGTTTTTAGGTAATGAGCACCAGCCAATTATTTTTTAGCCATTTTAATTTTGTTTAATTGAATGTTGGATTAGTTCAGTACCTGGAACTGTCTTAATGTGAACCTCAATTCACCTCCTCTGTCGCTAACTTCTCTTCCATACCGTGCAAATACTCATTTATCTTCCTCTAATCTCTCCTCTCAGATTTTTCCTCAGCTCTCCTTTTGCTAGTTTCTTTTCTTGTCTGTTTTCTGGCACCCATGTTTGCATTTCGATATGATTACATCTCAACTAGTTATTATTATGAAAAATAAATAAACCAATTGTACTGAGGGTCTGTAACCCTCGTCCCTGGCCCCGCCTCTGGCCTGTCACATGCTCTGTTTGTTTGTTTTCCCATGCTCCGTCTTGTATCCACATACTCTTTTGTTTGCATTCATGTCTTGGCCCCGCCCTCATCATGTCTCGTCATTGCACACACCTGTCTTGCCTCATCTCACAGCTCTGCCGTATAATGCCTAATTACATCGCTATTTAGCTCCCTTGTGTTTCTCAGCCCTTTGTCAGTCATTAAATGTCTCATGTCCACGAGTCATTCTAGCTTCGTCTCTCTTTATGTCGTGCTTTCATGTCTTGTTTTTAGTTTCATAATTAAGTAATAGTCACAGTATTTGTTTAGTTTCATAGCCACAGTCATATTTTGGATAATCCCGCTGCATCCCGTCTCCTCCATAGCCACAGCATCGTCAGAGAAAAGTACTTTATTAGCAGTTTTCTCTTTGACTCTTGTCTGCGAAAGGACAGTCAGGAACAGCCTTGTTGTTGGTGAAGACTTTGGAGAGTCTTGGACATCAAAGAGAACATGCAAATGGATCTTTGACCAAATCGTCCTCATCTTTCATCAGAAAGTCCAAGCTGAAGAAGTTATTTTGGACACATTATGAGAAGACCCAGCTGATTAGAAAATACATTAACTCCGGACCAGTTGAAATAAACAAAGGAATCACGAATACATTAATTAAAGACCGAAGATCCAAACAAAAGACAGGATATTCTGGAAGAACATCCATATGGTCACGTCAGACTCTGTTACGTTGAGAAAACGAGGAGCTTTAGATGAGATTTTCTGAGATATGAGCTCTTTAAGGCTTTGTGTAAAGTGTGTGGTCTAATGTTCTCAGTGAAAGAGGTCCTGCGGAGAACGATAGCGAGATCCTTTCCTTCTCTCCACACGGGGATACTGAAGCTTTCTTGTTTGTTCAGCAATTAGCCGTAATCCCGTTAGTGCTGTGTGGAGTGTCTTCGGCACTGATGCCGTATTCTTGATGGGCTTTTGGATCCGATTCAATCCACTGATCCACTCTGCAGCTTCCGCCCCAGAGCTGAAAGAACAATAACATTCAGAGGGAACATCAGTGACATTTTAAAAGAGGCTTAATAAAGGACGGCGGGTAGGAAGTTTAGGATCACCGCATGTACTACATCGTTTTCCCACGTAATGTTTTTTACTGTGACATTTGGTAGAGCACATCTGAGTCACTGTGTCTTATTAAAGGTGATGAACTTAACACAACGTCATTGTGCCATCTCTACCAAGCGGTAGAGGTATGTTGGGGAACAGATCGTCCACTAGAAGTCAGAAATGCAACATTTTCTTGGCATCTTTTTTTTTTTTTTTGCCAGTGTAGTAGTAGCCAATAAACCCATCCCATCCACTAGGGGGCTCGCCCCATCACTTTGCACTGTCCCTGACTCTAGGAGGGTGAAGACGAGCACAAGCCTCCTCCGCTGCGTGTGATGCAGCCACCACCTCTTTTCTAACTACCGCTGATACACCGTCACTTGGAGGAAAGCGCAGGATTCCCAGCTCCAAATGGACCAATCAGTAGACGCCTGAGCCAGCGAACATTACAATGTGTGAGCGATAGAGAGAGAGAGAGCACTGCCTATTTTTGCTCTCTTGGGCCCCGGCTGTTGATGGCAAACGGCGTTACTGGGATTCAAACTCGCGATCCTCGGGACAAAGTGTCAGCGTCTTAGCCTGCTGAGCTTTGTTTAAAGTACATTAAAAAACTGAGGGGTCTTTAAAAACAAAACGCTGACTGTAGTATTGCAGCTTAGTTTTCATATCTAGACTGAATGGACTGGAGATTGAACAAAACCTTTTTAAAATGATTATAAAAATAAAGACTTTTCATCCATTTTTACAGCAGCCGTGTCCAGGTGGCGAGGGATCCGGTCTCGTGGCCAGGAGGTTGCTGGTTCTATCTCCTGACAGATCACGACTGGGTTGTAGATGATGGGGAATTCTCACCGATGCGGCTACATGTGCTTATCCAAGCTAAGAATAGGACACAAAACATTGTTTCGTATTTACGTTATCTGCTAATAATAATGACTTATTATTAGTAAAGTGGCTGTTGGGGGGGTAGCAGCACTGTTTCCCATGTGGAAGAGGTTCAGTGTCCAGCCCAGATGAGCTCTTGGGAAAGACTCCTAATGCTAATGTAGCCTCAGCTACATTGTTTGCAACACTGTCATTAAAGTGAGTCTTGGAAAAGAGGGATCTATGTATCACTGTCTGCTTTCACTCATATGAATTGAACCAGCTTCCCTCTCGTCTCAGCCTACTAACTCATCCTGAGCTCATCCCGCCGCGGCGTCTGCCCAGCATCTGTGCTGTGAATGTGTTTATGGCTGCAGCAGTGAGACACATGTTCCTCTCAGCAGGGAGCCCTGATTGTTAAAGCTGGGCCGTCTAGCTCATGATCTACGGCCGTTTAGATAATTTGCCTCGTTAAATTTATATCTCCCCACGGGTGATGGCCTCTCAAGAGCAGACGGAAATCGGTTTCCCTCCAAAGCCCTCAAAGACGTCGTGCTCATTTGCGTGGCAGGACATGCATCCTGATGTTCGTTTTTGAAGCACTTCTGTTGGTTTTTCTGATGTGTGCCCTTTCAGAATGTTTATTTTCTGAACGCGTGGTATGTAAGGAGCTGCATCCCTTCACATATATATGACCTTGGGTCCCTCCCAACGTTCCTGATTTCCATGAGAGACTACCGCTGTGTGTAATTTCTCCTTTTAATGTCAGAGAATCAAACAAGTATTTCTCAGATTTGTTGGATTTGTATTCTACTATCTGGCATCCCAATCCAGAGGCAGAGATAAACATGAGTATGGCTACGTTCACATTATCAGACTGAAGTGACTCAAATCTCATCTTTTCACATCAGATGTGAGTCACATTCATATGTGGTTCTAGATCAGATATCAGATCTGTGGACACTTGAATGTGATGGTCAGATCAGATTTCATGTCTTTGTGCTTGTACACATGTGTGTAGTG
>BRDA01056363.1:0-26762 GCA_036984385.1 Crenuchus spilurus
CGTCAACAAATAAAACAGAACCAGGACAAAGCAGCTTGAAAAGATTATTAAATACAAAGATCAGAGTTGTCCAGATGAAGGTCTTATCTGTGGTGATGAAAGTTGTATAATAAAAAGCTGGACAGGGAAACACTGCTGCCTTTGAACTCGTATTGGCGAAGACTTTTGAGAGATTCTTGAAGGAAAAAACAACAAATAAATAAAAACTAAAACAATCCTCACTTTTTACTCAAAGTCTAAAATATTAAGCTGAATATATCTCATATTGCACAGATTATAAAAGCACCAACGCATTAGAAAAAAGTATTATACTTTGAAGAGTTGAAGGTTAAAGAGGAAGATGATCAACAACAAAATTTGATGTATACAATAAGAGGAATCAGGAGCTAATTAACTGAACAGCATAAAGAGCCAAAGAGTCTTTTGAAGTTGGTTGATTTGGTCAGAACCAACTAGGTAGTACTAAATGCAACAACAACAACAACAACAATAATAGTAATAATAATAATAATAATAATAATAATAATAATAATAATAATAATAATAATAATAATAATAATAATAAATATATTATGCAAATATAATTATGATATTTATTATAATAAACATATTTATAATAATGATGATGATGATGATAAGTATTATTATTATTATTATTATTATTATTATTATTATTATTATTATTAACAACATATATTATTATTAACAACATATATTATTATTATTATTATTATTATTATTATTATTATTATTATTATTATTAATAATAATAATAATAATAATAATAATAATATAGACAGAGTCTCTGGTTTTCTATGTTCTAGTGTTTTGAATGTTGTCTGATCTTGTACGAGTTAATGCTTTAGTGGAACCAGGATGAACCCTGGAAGGGCTCTGAAGCAGACTAGTTAGGGCAGACCTGGACAATGTTATCACTTCAGCTCGCTGTGAAAGAACTGCTTGTTGCAACAGAGGACAAATCACAGTAAGGTGTTAAACACGCTTGGCCTGCTGACCTCACGTGTGTGTGTGCTTTTGTTTTTTGACCCTGTGTGTATTTCATTCTGTCCCCATGTGCATGCGGGTGAATTTTGTTCTCGCTGTGCGTTCATACGTTCATATCTCTCATCTCATGTAACTGTGGCGGAGCTGATAAGATCTAGGCCTCCGCTGTGTTTTGTACGTGCCTGGGCAGGTCTGTTCCACCAGCACCTGCCATGTAAGCTGCTCTCATTCCCCCCACTAATCCTCCTGTCAAATTCATCTGTGCTCCACACACTCCCTGTACACTCCATAAAGGAAGAGTCTCAGCGTAGGCCAGAAACAATGCTGCTGCTGAGCCTCTTCTCTTTGTGCCCAGCGTCGAAGACCATCCATTCATTTCACTGACAGGAGATATATGGGGTTGTGGGATTACAGTTACACTGGAAGAGTGTGCGTCCAGCTTATCTCCGCAATAACCGCTCATCTAGCCATCGGCTCATTACTACCATGAGAAGTGATTAACTGTGGAGCCCCCCCGCCAAACTACTTTCTCTCTGGAGCCTTAGCAGTAGCCTAATTTCTTACGCATACAGATGTTGAAAAAGGACAATTGCAGTTTAAAAAACTTCATCAGGATCCTTTCACAATGGACCTGGGATGACAGCAGGAATGCAAGTTTTTGGTGGATGTCCAATTAAGGTGACATGAACAGAGCCTCAGCTCTATATGTGTAGTACAGTGGAACCTCGGTTATCATTTGTCCTGGATATTGTAACATTCGGTTATCGTTGACTTTTTTCTGGGAAATTTTGTCCCAGTTATTGTTTATCTGCCCAGTTTTCGTTGGGGTGCCCAAAGGCTACCGCTGGACCACAACAGCACACTATAAAACAGAGTGTAAACCTACAAGAGTGATATTAAATGTTCATTTATCCATTTCATTAGTCTTTTGTATTTATTTCTTATTGTGTTCTGTATGTAAAACTATAGTTATTCTATATAAAATGTATTTTTGTTAATATTTTAGAGTGTCTGGAACATAAATTTTATTTACATTATTTCTTATGGGAAATATTGCTTCAGTTGTTTGTTTCAGTTATTATCAGGCGCTTTAGAACAGATTAATGACAAAAACCGAGGTTTCACTGTATGCTTCTTTTTTACTTTTATGTAATTTTAATCCAGTCATTCAATTCTTGCAGCGCACTTTACATCATTTCATGAAAAATGAGCTAACATAAATGATCAAATTTTGTGCAGGTAAGGAATGTTTTTCTTCTCCTCTAAAGTAAGCACACTGGAAATAAGAAATCTTGTTACGACAACAGTGCTATGCTTGCTCATTCTTTCTTTGCATGGTTGGAATTCTGCTATTCATCACTCCAGCCAAATCTGGAAGTAGGATCTACAGCTCCATTCTCTCCATTCTGCTTAGCCTTACACTTGTTTCAGTCATACATCCTGTTCCCACACTTTGCCACTAATCACCTTGGCACCACTCCTTCACTCAACTCCTTTAAAAAAATAAAAGAGCCTCTCGCAGGTGTGCACACACCCAAAACATGCCCTCCATTTCAGAAAACATTTCAGCTGGAGGAAGGAAGAGAAGCATGGCCAATGGAGCAAAAGGCAGCAAGTGAGAGGGGGATTGCCTCTCTTTGCTCCAGCTGGGTTGGGGCGAGGCTGATGTTAATGCAGAGACAAACGGAGGAGGTCCAAAAAACACTCTGGAAAGGCCTCTGTCTGGGCCTTCACTCCACGCTCATTTGCAGCAAATTACTTTGCAACACCCCCTGGAATGTCTGGTAATAGTATTGACACTGACGGAGAACTCTGGTGAAAATCAGTTAATGCTGTTCCACACTGAGGTGCAGGCTATCTGGGTAGAGGAATATATATATACAGTCTGGTAACGAACTGAGGCTAAAATATAACATGGGCTGCAGAGAAGTGATATGTCATGCTGTGCCCCATATATTACAGCAGTTAAATTGCCTGAGAAGCAGAACTCACAAGTAACTGATGAGTGACCTACGGAGATAGCAGGAGGTTAGACTCAATTTCATATTAAAATCAGTCTGTTGTCCTACTTATGGAAGAATATTGTCATCATCATGACAATTTCCCGTATTACATCGCAATATAACATGCATGCACATATTCTTCATGTTTAGCATTGACCAGAACTCCAGATACTGCAGCATATATTATTTTAAACACTTCATTAAGTGCACAAACCTGGTATCTACACTCATTGTCCAGTTTAGCTCCACTGAGCATATAGGTGCACTTTGTAGTTCTACAATTACAGTCCATCAGTTTCTCTGTAGACTTTGTTAGCATCCTTTCACCCTGTTCTTCAGCACTGCAGTGACACTGATGTGGTGGTGGTGTGTTAGTATGTGTTACAGTGGTGACACAGCAGAGCTGCTGATGTTTTTAAATACCTCAGTGTTACCGCTGCAGTGAAAATACTGCACTAACCAGGTCAGGACTAGAGGACCAACTCAAACTGCTGAGCTACTGTCTCTGACTTTACATCTACAAGGTGGACCAATAAGGTAGGTGTGTCTAATACAGTGGACAGTAAGTGTACACAGTGTTTAACATCCACTGAAATTTTGACACAGTCATACTAGCACAGCACAGACTAACACACCACCACCACATCAGTGTCACTGCAGTCTTGAGAATAATTTATCACCCTAGTAATACATGCTCTGAGGGTTCCTGATTGTGAGTTCTGATGGAACTCTTTAACATCCTGCTCAACCATTTAGTAGAGCATATTTAAGTCACTAGATCTGCTTGAAGAAGGTGTTGAACTTGACACAATGTGATTGTGACATCTCTACCAATTGGTAGAGGTATGTTAGGCTAAAACCATCACCTATAGGTCATTAAAAATGCAAGATTTCTTGTCAGTGCTTCATAGCCAAACCACAAAGAATAAACTGGATCAAATGTTAAAAAGCCCTTAGTGCTGTTGCACCTGATCTGTGTGGTGTTTACAAAGTGTATTAGCATGTCATTGTAGTTAATGCATTTGTAGTTAATGTGCTGACCATGTTTCTTCTTATATTTAATAAAATATTAATATAAATATAAATTAATATATTAATATTTCTATAAGTCTATGGTGATGTTTTAACACATTGGTTCTGTAAACTCTCGTTCGAGTTGATTTGTTAGAAAGGCATATACATGGCACAGAAATGCAATTACACTAATGTTTGGTGTAGTACACTTACTGAGAGCTCTAACTTATCACTGCAGAGCTCCGTCTCTCTGGCAGGAGCACAAAACTGACTACCGGGCCCGATACATTTCCCAATCAGCCATAAAACCCCTCACTCCTTTTAATTGCAACACTGATTCGAAGTGTCGGGAAAGGCCTCGGTGTAATTCATCTTTTGTCAAAACTCTTTTTTTTTTTTTTTACTTTAACCGCGGCGGTCCCATGCAGGCCGAGTTAACAGTGTTGAAGCTCTGAATAAATCATGGTGTTTCTGGTTTGGAAAAAGGCCTACACGAGCTCTTAAGTTAGTGACGGCCTTTGAACTAATCCTCACAGACCTGACGAGTGATTATTTATTCATCTACTCTCTTCTGAATGCCGCCCTCATTATCGTCACCGCATCACTCCATCCTGCGAGTTTCAAGCAAATGGTACCTTGGTTGCCTCTCCCCAATCTGCATTCAGTCTCTCTCTCGGGCCTCAAAGCCTTGTCAGATTAGGAGAATCCTCGGATGACACATTTGAGGATCAAACAATTGCTCCAAAACCGAAATTATGAGGCTGCATTAATAATGCAAGGCCTTGCCCTGGATATTATAATGCACGCTAGTATGATGGGCTTCTGAGAGGTGTTTTTGTGGCAGCTAATGGTGCCTGTGATAGCAGACTGTGTGTAATGCATAATTATCAGGCTTGAGGCAAACTTTTAACGGCTATGAAAGGTTCTTCATAGGAGCAAGAGGTCAAAAGTGTCTGACCGTGAACCATAAGATAGCGCTTTAGACTGATACTAGTATGTTTTGTCCTAAACCAGACTTCTTGTGGAATAAGAAAGAAGAAAATGTGCAACCTCTTGCCAAGAAATTGAGCCCAAGACCATCTCCTCTGTTGTGCTTTCATAAGAGAAAATGCAGAACAGATAAGAGGCCAAGCAGCCAGCATTGCTGATGATTGAGTGAGATCTCTATTTAGAAAAGAGTGGGAGATAACATCACAGCTTCTTGGAAGACGACTTCAATTCTGGGAAGAAGGAAAGTAAATAACGTGAAGTTTAATAGAATACTTATCTGCTCTTCTTTTTTTCTCATGTTTACTGTTAGTTGGAATAAATTTGGCCAGTTTGATCAGGAGGGCTTTATTTCATTCCAGGAGATTGAAAGAAACAAATGAATTTGCTTCAAGAGGCTCAGCAGAAATAAACAGAATGGCTGTATATTGTCAGTACTGTTGTGGACAGGAGGAGATGGAAGCAGTGTAGGTCGTGACAAAGTTCCTTTATTTCAAAACAATCAAAAAACAAAAAGTCTGGGGCTGTGAATGAAACAAAAAGACTGATCACAATACTTAGACCTGAAGGACAAACAATGACGAATGATGTCTGTGAGACATGAGGAGGCTAAATAGCAACATAGTGTAGACAGATGATTAAACAGCAGGGTTGTGCAATGACATGACATAACTGAGGGTGGAGACATGACGTGAACAAAACATGTGGAAGACGCAAACAGAGAGCATGTGGAGACAGGATGGCACATGGGAAACATAAACAAACAAGGCATGTTGGCAGAGGTGAGGCCAGGAACGAGGCAGTTGCTGGAGGGTTACACATACAAGTTTATTTCTATTAACAAAGCATTTTTACTTTAATAATGTAATTCAAAGCATTGCCCTTTAGTTGCATATGTAAAAATGTAAAAAACGTATTAAATAGGGTGAAACGATTCCTTGAGTAATTAGAGTTTCTCATTTACAAAAATTATTGAGGAACTTTCTCTGCCTTGAGTAATTGCACAAAGCAGAGTATTCATACAGACTACTTTTAATGTGGCACAATGTGCTTACATCACCCAGGCAAAAAGGAAAAGGAGGAGGAGGTGAAAATATTTGGTTGAAGAGCGGGAAGATGGAAGAGGTGAGGGCAGACAATAATGAAAAACGCAATAAAAAAAGATAGAAAATGTGGAAAGTGTGGGAACATTTCAGACTGAAGAGCAAGGAGAACACTGTGACGTGTATTTGTTGCAACATGGCCCTCATACACAACAGCAGATTGATGCTGATGCATCTCCTCTGAAATACATCCAGAAGCAGAGGACATGAGACCAGATCAAGTTAAACTACACAAGTCAGCAAGATTAAAGTCAATGTATCTCACTAACATAACGTAATGTAACGTTAGCCTTGTGCAGGGTTAGGTTTCTGTTAATTATAACTACTGTTAAATGTGTGGCTAGTTTATTATGATGGTGACAAGTACAGGGGTTAGACAATGAAAGTGAAACAGCTGTCATGTTAGTGTGGGAGGTTTCATGGCTAAATTGGACCAGTCTGGTGGCCAATCTTCATTAATGTCACATTGCACCAGTAAGAGCAGAGTGTGAAGGTTCAGTTAGCAGGTAAGAGCACAGTTATATAGTATATTACAATGCACACAACATTATGGTGACATACCAGAGTTCAAAAGAGGACAAATTGTTGGTGCACGTCTTGCTGGCGCATCTGTGACCAAGACAGCAAGTCTTTGTGTCTAAATATTATTGAGCCACTTTGGGGTGTTTTGGAGGAGCGAGTCAGGAAACGGTTTCCTCCACCAGCATCACGTAGTGACCTGACCACTATCCTGCAAGAAGAATGGCTTAAAATCCCTCTGACCACTGTGCAGGACTTGTATATGTCATTCCCAAGACGAACTGACGCTGTATTGGCTGCAAAAGGAGGCCCAACACCTACTAATAAATTATTGTGGTCTAAAACCAGCTGTTTCAGTTTCATTGTCCAACCCCTGTATGTCCTTAAGGTTAACTTGACTCCATACAGGGTTTAATTAATCTGTAAAAGACAGAGCCGTGGATTTAAGACGATGATAAAGTTAACTGAGTTGTTAATATTCTTGCCTGTTATTGAAAGTTGCACAATATTTAAACAATTTATTCATGTCATGTTTCTGATACAAGAAATAAGTTGAAAGTAATTTAATTTTATTTATTCTTGATGTTTTATTCATATTTATTTGTGTTTGCAATTGTAAATGTTTCTAGACAAGAAAAACATTTCTTGCTTTGCACAAATCTAAGAAATAATTTAAGAAATAATATTTATCTAAAAAAAGTCAATCGATTAGTCATTGATTATTAAGTGAAATGTCTTATTTTCTATTGTGTATTTTTAATGGCACTTTAACCAAGAAAAAATATGTTTTATCTGATTAGCCGATTAATCTAAGGAATTTTTAGTAGAATACTAGATTACTAAAATATTTCATAGCTGCAGCCCTAATTGTGACTATTTCTTTCAAAGAGAAACCTCAGGCCAGTATGAGGGGATTCTTTCTTCCAGGCAGCACAGATTGTCTGGAAACTGAAACTATGTGAAACCTGAGGACTGTCTAGCTGACCTTACAAAAATTTAACATCCTCCCTGTGCACAATGCACAATACTCTCCAAAAAACAAATTGAATTGCTTTTTTTATTTTACAACAGAAAATGAGAGAGCAGCTGATGAAGCTGACACAGAATGCTCCACATTTAACTTTACTGCTAATGGTCTCCTCTCTTTTATTGAGCTTACTGGGCCAGATGCAGACCCCTACTATTTTACTGCACAATCTTACATTTGCTCCCTTCTGTTCCTGCAAGGCAAAACAAAGCATTTAGATAATTGGATCAAACCCGGCTGAAAGCAGACACGTCAACCACATGCTCTAATCTAACATGCGCTCTTGTTTATGGGTCTGAAAGCCCATTTTCCTCTGCCCCGGTTTTTGTTTTTAATTATTTGTGACCAGCCAAACATGCAAAGTGCCACATCTTTTGTCACCTGACATAAAACAAAACAGACTTTCTAAAGAGCTTAAGAATTGTCTTCATTGCAGTAGTTTACTCTTTGAATAAATAAGGTGGCATGCAAAAGTTTAGGCACTCCTTCACAAAATGACTGTGAACAGTTAAGCAAGTTGAAGATGAAATGATCTGCAAAAACTTTTTTTTTCATATTTTAAGCAATATCAGTGTATTGTTTTGGGTTTGTACAATTTTAGAGTGAAAAAAAAAAGAAAAGTATTTCCAAGAGGCACAAGCGGAAGGTTTTACTGTGTACCTCACAGTGATCTGAGCACTGAAAACCTGTCGATAGACCTCAAAAGAGCTGTGCATGCAAGATGGCCCTGGAATCTCACAGAAATGGAAGACTTTTGCAAGGAACGATGGATGAAAATCCCTCAAAAACAGAATCTTGGCAGGACACAGAAAGCATTTACCAGGTAGTAACCATGCAGGGTGCCCAACGTTGTGCTTTGAATTTTTTTTTACTTTATTAAAAAAATAAATAAATAAATGTTAAAATATAAAGGGAATGTGTCATATTTAACTGTATGCCTTTTGAAGATCATTTACTAGGGGTGCCCAAACTTTTGCACCGTAGATAAAAAAGATAATAAATGGTGCTTTAGAAGTTGTTAAAATGTACTCATTTGCAATACTCATCCCTGCAATAAATGATCTTGAGATAGAAGTCGATGTCTGTTTTATATCTCCTGTCCTATTATGCTTAAGTGTTAACTATATTCCAGACTCTTAAAAGCACAGACAAGGTCAGACTAGTTCATTTATGGGCTCTAATCAAGTGAGGAAGCTCAGGGCTTCCAGTAAAAAATGTCTGACAGCAGTGCACAGAGATACTAAAAGCAAGTGTGGCACACAATCAGTTCAGGCACGTTCTGGGGCAATTACAGTAATCCATGGCGCTTTGGAACACATCATAACACACCCATCTTGGCCGGAGGACATCAGCCATTGCTATTGTATTAGCTTCTCTCGTTCAGAAAGAACACATCTTGGAATGAAATTGAGATCATATTGCATTTCCGTGTTTGGCAAGAGCCTGGAGTCTAACTCTGTGGCCGGGGCGTTTCATAAATCACCCAACATTTAATTGTGGGAGGCGTTGGCTCATGAGCTGACTGAGACCTAGCATTGCTTGATATGTCTTTTCAATGTGCACTGGTGTTTTTATGCAGCTTAATAATGGAAAATAGGCGGCGAATGCGAAGGGAGTGCATTGGGAAGGCTCTAACGAGGCCTGGCAGTGGCATTGACGGGTCTAACCGCAATCATTCTTCAGGCACTGGGAAGCTTTTAATGTGTTTAGCACACCTCCCGGCTGCATGGCACCACACACATTGTCTCATATTAAAACTGATTGCACTGCCAGAGGGAACAAATACATGAATCACATTTTCATCAAAAGAGAGAAATGTCCGTAGCCCACCATGTAGTACAAAAATGCAGACGGCTTCAGTGTTGCAGGGAACCGGCTTTCTGACTGTCTTCGTTACAAGGGCGTATAGTTTTGAAATGGTAGCTCTCTCAAAACACTTATTTTCTCTACCTAAGCATTAATGCTGTCAGAAGTTAAGCCGTCGCTCTACCATGCACTCAAAGAATGAGAAACATCTCTTTGAAAGACTGCACATGGTGGTAGGAGAGTCAAATCCCCATGATTACTCTCAGTATCCATTACGTGCCACTTCTTGAAAGAGTAGCTTAGGGTGGGGTCTTTGTTGTGATGACAAAGGATAGTCCAAATCTCAACGCAAGCATTGCGGTTGAGGGGCAGAAGACAAACATCTGATTGCCTGAAATGGAGGTCCTTTCCCCTGACACTCCTGATGGAAACCACAGGAGCAAAGATCTGCTGGTAATTAGAAGCACGTCTCTAATCAGCCAGCCAGCTTCTACTGGTCATAATGACAGCTTGGAGGTATAGAGCGCATTCCAAGCTCTTTAAGACACACTGATGTGTTTACTTGATCTCTAAAATAGACATCTGTTGCAGCAAGTGGAGATGAAACCCGAGCGGGACCGCAAAACAGCTAACGAAAAGCAGAGCCAGAGATATTTCACTGTCAAGTGATAAAGAGAGGGAGGGCGGAGAATTCTGGGAGGAGGAAAACCAGATCCATCATTGGAGAAGGAAGGTTTTTGCAATGCGAGTG
Source organism: Crenuchus spilurus (assembly GCA_036984385.1). Lineage (NCBI taxonomy): Eukaryota > Metazoa > Chordata > Actinopteri > Characiformes > Crenuchidae > Crenuchus > Crenuchus spilurus. Next base: position 10,216 of record BRDA01056363.1, read on the forward strand.
TGTATATATAGAAATCAGCAGTGATTCCTTAACATGTTCCACATGGCTAACATCTGGTCTACCTCTACTCTGGGCACACACTGGCCCAGCAGTCAGCCTGGGATGTGCCTGTAAGTGGGCTAGTGCCTCCTCCCAGGCACACAATCCCAAAGGCAAGCACCTCTGGAAGTCCTCAGACCCTGAGGGTTTGTTTAATTTCTCATTTGCTGTTAATCTATCATCTCCTTTAAGCCTGCCTGCCTGCCTGCCTGCTGGCTGTGGTGTGTGCCAGACTCGGGTACAGTGGAGCATGAACTCTGCGAGAGTGTGAATGTGTGTCTCTGTTTGAGCCAGGGAAAACAAACACGCCGCCTGGAAGCATGTGTGTGGGATCCAGGCAGAAGACTGATCTCATGCTAGAGAAGACTATATACACCAGACCGTATGTCAGAATGAACATGGGACTAAGAAAGAAAGCTTCTCAATAGAAAGAAGAGAGAAAAGGAGGAAACAGGCTGGAAAATAACTGAAAGTGATGTCACAAAAACATTAAACATTAGAATATGATGGAAAATGCTCATTTGTGCTTTTTTTATTGAATGTTGACACTGTTTGAATAGTAATTTACACAAACTCAACAAAATGATTCTAATAATTTGAGATTTCTGACTTTTCTGAGCCAAACCAATCAACATTAAAACACAAAAAGGCTTTAATATCTAAAGCACTTTAATGAATATAAAATTAAATTGTTGAATTAAATTATGAAAATAAATGTTTGTATTGTTTGAGATGCACAAGTTCTTATAGCATCTCATCTGTCCCAGTGAGTCTTTAGACAGAAGCTGTTTATGACACACAATCATCACTAGGTGGTGCTCCTGACATTAAACAGGTAGTTTGGTCATAATGCTCCGTGTAGAGGAAGTGTTTTCTTATTAACCTTCAGCAGAGGTGGGAAGAGCAGCTAAAAGCTCAACTCAACTAAAACAAACACAAATGTGTATTAGTTTAATAATAATAATAATAATAATAATAATTATTATTATTATTATTATTATTATTATTATTATTATTATTATTATTTATAATTTTGTTGTTGTTACTGGGAGTTATAAGCTCCCTGCTCTACCTTGTTTCCCCCCATTATTAGTATCTGGAGGGTGGGGGCAAGCTTCATCTACATTTTCTGGATTGGTTATGGCAAATGTAGACCAGACATGGTAACCATTCACAAAAAAATATTACAATAAAACAATATTTATTCAAGATTATCATAATAAACCTTCTGACAAATTTTAACTTGCCTACCAACATTGGGGTTTTAACAAGGATTTAATCAGAATTAACCATGAGTGAGCTTCAGCTACATTCAGACCAAAGTCCTCTGCTTCTCCTTTTCTTCTCATGAGGGTTTACACTGAGGCTCATGTGTAGGCTTTCAAACATTAACATATTAAAGTAACAGTCATGGGGGGAAATGCTTGGGAAACAGATGGCTGTGTTTTTAAGCACATGATATTATGCAAACCAAGCCCAGGGGCTAGCCCTCCTTTCTCTCTCTTTAATTGGCAAAGGAGCAAGAGGTGCCAGACGTTGCAGGTGGTGAGGCAGCACTCTCTCTTGTCGCAGCCAAAGAGAGTTGCAAAGTTTATACATTTATTTATTTGCTTTCTCCCCCACAGGCCGCCGAGCTCAGGCTTCTGCAGAGAGAGGCCTGAGGTCAGCCTGGTTTATTTAAGGGGTGGTGGAATAACATGATCTACAATTATAAACATACTCATGATTTAGTATAATTAACCACGAACTGTTGGTCTGATGTAGCGCACCATCTTGGAAATGCTCATGTAAGCTAACGATGATTAAAAAATAACACTCACAAATGTGCAACTACTGTATGTTTCATATCAGTCAGAGAAGAAAAATATTAGTTATAGTACAAAAGTGGCAGAAAAAACCATTGTGATGTTAAAATACAGCACCTCATTCAAATATCAGAATATCATCAAAAGTTCATGTGTCATGTGTTCATGTGTATGTATTTATAAAATCCATCTATTCATCTGTCCATCCATCCTTTTGTCCAACTATCTCTCCATCCACCCATCTATTCTTCTGTCCATCCATCTATTCATCTGTCAATCCATCCTTCTGTCCATCTATCTCTCCATCCACCCATCTATTCTTCTGTCCATCCATCTATTCATCTGTCAATCCATCCTTCTGTCCATTTGTCTCTCCATCCACCCATCCATTCTTCTGTCCATCCATCTATTCATCTGTCCATCCATCCTTTTGTCCATCTATCTCTCCATCCACTCATCCATTCTTCTGTCCATCCATCTATTCATCTGTCAATCCATCCTTCTGTCCATCTATCTCTCCATCCACCCATCTATTCTTCTGTCCATCCATCTATTCATCTGTCAATCCATCCTTCTGTCCATTTGTCTCTCCATCCACCCATCCATTCTTCTGTCCATCCATCCATCCATCTATTCATCCATCCTTCTGTCCATCCATCTATCCATCTATCCATCTGCCCATCCATCTATCCATCCATCCATTCATCATCCATCCATCCATCCATCCATTCATCTGTACATCCATTCATTCACCCATCTATCATTCATCCATCCATCCATCCATCCATCCATCCATCCATCTATCCATCCATCTATATATCTATCATCCATTCATCCATCCATCCATCCATCTATGTATTATCCATCCATCCATCCATTCATTCATCCATTCATCAATCATCTTATCCACTTGATCCTGGTCAATGTCACTGTGAGTCCCCTACTCCTTCATCGGGCACAGGGCAGGGCATCTTAACTAAACATGGTGCTAATTCATCCCTGGGCAAGGGAAAACACACACACACACACACACACACACACTGGGACAAATTACCCACTACACCTAATCTCCATGTTTTTGGACTGTCAGAGGAAACTAGAGACTCCGGGAGAAAACCGCACACACGGGGAGAACATGCAAACTTCTAAAACCTAAGACCTCAGCACTGAGAGGTGAGAATGCTGATTTTAGATGTAAAGTGATATTTCAAGCCTTCAGTACAGTACTCATATAGCCTAACTCCAAATCCAATACCTCTAATTGAGCTTGAGTAAACTACACCTTTAAAATGGATGGTTCTTCAAGGGTACTTTAGTAAAGAAACTGGTTCCATATAGAACCATGAACACTCAATAAAACCCAAAAGGTTTTTTCTGTGGTGAAAAAATTCTGATTGATGAGGAAAGTGTTGTAGATGGTTCTAGGCAGAACCTTTTGAAAAAGGTTCTATATAGCCTCAAAAAGGGTTCTGCTGTAGTTATCATGTCAAGCTTGTAATATTAGAGAAACCTTTTGTGATGCTATATAGAACCATCAAATATTTCAAAAGCATTTTCATCATCAATCTAAAGAACCCATTCAGCACACAAAAATCCTTTGGGTGCTTTGAGTGTTCCTGGATCTACATAGATATATATAGTTCTTTACTAAAGAACTCTTGAAGAACCACCTCTTTTAAGATTGTAGATTATGGAGCTGCACAAGAATTACACATAGACAGGGTGCAATTTTTGCCATAATATAGAGTAAAAAGCAGTGTTTGCATTAATGCAAATGCACAATGCAATGGTTTGACCTCACTGTAGTATTAGCAGAGGTAGGGCACTGAATATTTCCAGCACTTTCACTCACCAAGGCAACCAAAGCACTAGACCCAGTTTGTGGCACTGAAGGTGAGAAAGAGGCACCCAGCGGTCTCCTCTTTTCATTCCTCATGGCACTTTGAGACATTGATTAGTGATGATTCACTCAGGAGTGTGCCGTGTTAATCACAGAGCTCCATCTCAATAGCCCTTGGCCCACAAAGGTCTTTTCAAGCTTCATTTTGAGAGCTGTGGTGGTCAAAAGGAGCCATTTTGGCTCTGAAATTAGGCTCAAAGACCACCAAAGAAACCCAGAAAGGGTTGGGGGGGAAATGCAAGCTTTGTTCACACATGATGAAACCCCTCGCTTCAGATGAAGAAAAGAAAGGAGCCCCAAATCAAGCAAAGATGAAGAGAAGAAATGAAAAAGAGAAGTAAGTGAATTCCAGAACTGCAGGCTACTCTAAATCAAGATGTTTTTTGAACTTGAATTCCTTTTCCTTACATGATGAAATATTGTAGTGCAAATCGTCAGTGTAATATTCTATCAATGGTCCTGAAACTTCTATATGCCCTCCATAAATCATCTCCTGACTCATTGAATCTCAGGAAATGATGGGATTAGGGTCTGACTGAAGCCTAGGGGACAACTCAGAAGCACTTCATTTACCATGATCACTCAAAGCCAGACATGCAACATGAGACTGAAAAAGAATGAACTGCTAAAGAACTGGGATTATTATGATAACAAAGTAAAAAAAACTGGTATTGCAGGAACTCACTAGTAGCAAATATGCACGTGTATATAACAATGAATGATAATACTTATTATTGTAATTATATATTTCATGGCACTACATCACAATATTTTTGTATTTATTTATTACAAACTGTAGGTTTAATTACAAAGACAGTATAATCACTGACTCTCTGATCTTAAATACTTACTTAAGAACTTATTTAGTCTGGCGTTTATGTATTTTTTAAGCATTACATTTGTTTAGTTTTAATACTTTTCCTTTATTTCTCTCTTTTTATTTACATTTTTTATCTTACATCTCTTTTCTTTACATCTTTGAAGCAATGTTTTTCTTTCTTTCTTTTTTCCCTACATTGTAAATGAACACTGAAGTCATCCAGACTATGAAGGATCACATAAGGAATCATGTAGTAAACTTAAAGTGTTAAACAAACTAAAATATGTTTTAGATTTTACTTCAAAGTAGACACACAACTGATGTCTCAAACACATTAAGAGGCAAGAAATGCAAGTCATGAACTTGACAAGACACAGCTGTTAACTGAAAGCCATTCCAGGTGACTACCTCATAAAGCTGACTGAGAAAATGCCAAGAAAGCTGCATCTAAGCAAGAGGTGCCTACTGTGAAGAATGTAAAATATAAACATATTCTGGTTTGTTTAACACTGTTTTGTTTACTAAATAATTACAGATGTATTTATTCATAGTGTTGATGACTTTAGTATTAATCTACAATGTAGAACATTTTTAAACAGTGAAAAACTACTTAATGTCCAGAAGGTGTGTCTAAAGATTTGACTCGTACTGTATGTATGTATGTATGTATATATTGTATCATTTTTATTTATTTGTTTATTAAATCTTTATTACTGATTAATTTGACTTTTACTCCACACTATTACATTTGATATCTTCAGTTAACACATGGCTTAATTTTAATTGTTTATATTTGATAGTTTTTATAGTTCTTTTAGATATAAACTTATATACAGTTTATTTTATATCTGCTTTTAGCCACCTTTTCATTTTGCTGTCACTTGTAAAACACTCTGAATTTCATTTTGATTCATATGAAAGTGCTATAAATAAATGTATAAATGAAGCTGTGATTGATTGATTGATTTTACAGAAGGATAAAGCTTCTTAATTTTAAGATTTCAGTTATTTTGGACTAGTTAAATTTGTCCATTGATCATTAAACTATCACACGATGTCCGGCTGATGTCTTCACATGAAAAAAAAATTGAAGTGAAAACATTTTTGTTCCAACAGTAATTAGGCTTGTTTGATAGAATAAGAAAGAGAAGAGACACCTTTATAGTATAATATATATGATATATACACAGTCAAATCAGAATATTATTACCATCCCTGGTTCTTGAAGCATGGTGATGGTAGTATCTCAGAAACTGCTAACTATGTGGGATGTTCTAGACCAGGGGTGTCCAAATCCAGTCCTGGAGGGCTGTATTCCTGCAGAGTTTGGTGATCTTCCTGATCAAACACACCTGATTCAGCTCAGCAGGTAATGAGCAGGTTTAATTGTAGTGTCAGAGCAGAGAAATCACCAAACTCTGCAGGAATCCGGCCCTCCAGGACTGGATTTGGACACCCCTGCTCTAGAGCCACTGTACTGAAGGTGTACTGAGAATGAACTTCTGTTACATTGACTGTGTCCCAACAGCACAACAGTGGTGCCCATTGATGCCAGAGGAGAAAGACAATTGAGGTGAGTGGTACTAAGCAATCAGTTTGCTACAACTGGAATGGGCTAGAGTGCCCATTAAATTTAAAAGTAGATACCTTAAAACAGTCTATGATGTCTTGCATGATGTCATCTGATCCAAGGGTGGTTATTCCCTCTATAAGTGAGGTGGTCTAGCTGGTCATTTCCTATATTGTCTGTTTTTTCTCTCTCAAATAAACAAGGTTTCACAAACCTTTAACAAATAAACTTTTGATAAGTGATGTGCTTGAACATCTGTCACACCCTGAAGCATTGTGCCCTCGCCCACCCCCCCGCACTTCCATCCTGAAGGCTGCCAGGTCCTCACTCACATGGTGGAGGCTGAGTAACACTGGGAGCCAGCATAAGATAAACAGCATGGCTGATGTGGCGCTGGGCTGTGTGTGTTTCCTGCCTGGCCAACCAAGAGCAGGTGACTATGACTCGACGTGAGGGTGTCTGAGAATACCCTGTTCCTTCACAAACACTCGAGTTCTCACCTCTCTGTGGACCAAAATGGGTAAACATGGTAAATAAATGATGCCGGGAAAGCATCTCATTGGCCCTCTTGTGCAAACAGGCCCTGATTGCAGCCTCTCCGTATGCAAACTCATTTCTTTATTTGCCTCCCGGTGTGCAGTCAATAAGTTTTGTCTATTTGAAATGATTTTCACTGACTATTGAGTCAGAGTGCCAAATGTCTGTGGCAAGAGTTCAAGAACCTTGTGAAGCATCACATTCACAACAGTATCGCTGATCTTAAGTGGATGATGATGTTGGTTGGCAGAACTTGAAGTCCTTCAATCTCCCTTTTCGACATCTGTGACATAAAATCAGAGCAAATGTAAAAGAATCAGTTACAGTTTTGAGTGATAACGCTTGAAGGTTTAGAATGTGATACACTGTGAAGCTCACAGCTGATGTGGAAGAATCGCTGTTCTTCGTGACTCACACAGAGGAAGCTGGTGAGTCATCAGGCGGAGGGTCCGGATGCTCTCCTTGTGTCGATTCACGAGCTCCGTATGTTCTCTCTTCTTAAACACGAGGTGGATGATTCAGGGACATCATTTACTTGTGCATTGATTTCTTCCTTTTTCATTAAAAACTGCCCGTGAAATCCAATTTCAGCTGTTCTTCGAAATGAAATTATAAAATTAAAGCAAACATTAGCGCCGGCTCATGAAGCTGTAGCCCTCCTTGCATGAATTTAATTGCTGATGGGCTCTGCGTATTTCCAGGCATTTAGGCAGAAACAAATTAGGCAATAACATCTTGTTGAGTACGGGAGAATGGATGATGGTAGCGGATTTATAAATAAACGTAAGAAAGCCTCCTTTCTCTTTCCATGAGAGAAAACAAAAACGCAGCAAAACAAATCATTCAGAGAAAAGAAAAACAAGCAGAGAACAATGTGAAGGCTTGAATGTGGCATTAATATTGATCTGGGCGATTGAAAGGCCTCACACGCTCATTCGTTTCCCTACAGAGCCCACAGGACCCTGCAGGCAGGCCTCATATTGGGGAGTCTTTTCTCAGAGGGGTTGTTGCTGTTGGGGTCCATTTGGAGAGATTTCTTCCCATTACACAGGAAAGTGCACTGAGATTCCCCACCAGGGACCCGGCACTGCAAAGAGGAAGTGTTGAAACACCTACCGAACCTCCAATTAATCCCCTGAGCATGACTCAGATTCAATCTGTTACCCCACCAACACGCTGCCTCAGAAACAGGCAGGCATAATAAGACTGCACCTTCAGCCTTAAGCAAAGTAATAACTGGGGTCAGAAATGTGTTTGCTCCAGTTGCAGGTGAATGAACTGGTAGGGAAATGACTGCATATACTTTGTATAAGTGTGTGTATGTATGAATGTGTGTGTATTGAGAAAGGCTTGGCTATACATAACAGAAAGGTTAGCCTTCAAGTCCATGACTGGCACGTGGTTTCAAATAAACTGGCCAACCCCTCCTGCTCCGCAGCCAAGTGGCTGGATGCAGGATGCAGGATGCTGGCCAGCTCTCTTGCTTTGATTGTAGTCAGTGTGCAAGGCCTCTGGTTTCTCCAGCAAGCAGAAGCAGCAACAAACACTACATCTGTAATTTAGTATCTACTCTTATTGTCCATGTTATCAGCTCCACTGACCATACAGGTGCACTTTACAAGTAGCTCCAATTACAGAGAAGCCCATCTGTTTCTCTCGACACTTTCACACTGATCTTCAATGGTCAGGACCCTCATGGGACCAACATAGGGCAGGTTTTGGTGGTGGTGGATCATTCTCAGCACTGCAGTGACACTGACGTGGTGGTGGTGTGTTAGTGTGTACGATTGGATCACACACAGCAAAGCTGCTGATGTCTTTAAACACCTCAGTGTCACTGCAGGAGTGAAAATAGTGTCAGGACATCTGTCCATGAACTGAATCTGAAGAGAAGGTCGGTCATGCAGTAAGACAACGACCCTAAACACACAAGTCGTTCTACTAAAGAACGTTTAAAGAACAGTTATCAGAAACGTTTATTATTAAAAGTTATTGAAGTTATTTGAAGTTTATTGAAGTTTATTATTAAAGTTATTATTAAAAGTTATTGCTCATAATTTACTTAAAGGTTTACATACTTTGGCCTCTCACAAATATGTCATATTGGATCATTTTCCTCAATAAATAAATGAGCAAGTATACTATTTATGTCTCATTTGTTTACCTGGTTTCTCTTTATCTACTTTTAGGACTTGTGTGACAGTCTGATGATGTTTTAGGTCACATTCATGCAGAAATATAGACAATTCTAAAGGGTTCACAAACTTTCAAGCACCACTGTAACATAATATACAGAGAAACAGATGGACTACTGTCGATAGTGCACCTGTATGGCTGATAAACTGTACAATGAGTGCAGATACAAAGTATGTGTACCTAATGAAGTGGCCAATGAGTGTATATAGGTCATTCTGGCATGAGCACATATTTACTTCCAAACAGGACTGTCCTTAGAGGCTTTCATCAATTCAATACTGAATCTGAAAAAACAAGGAATTATCATGAGCACAGCAGGTTTTCTACTTTTCTACAGTCGTTAGTCTCAAAGCGATGGAGGATGTTTCACCTTGATGCAGTGCTGAAGTCTCTCAATATGCAGTGTGGCTGTGACTCCAGGGTGAATGCTGAATACTAAGAAGAGCGGCGTTAAACGTGCCTAACCTTTGCTTATCCCAGTAGAGCTTATTAACCAGCCCCAGCCCCAGCCTGGCACTCACTTCTGAAGATTATATTGTAATGAAGCTCCAGTCATAATTGGTTATTAAGCCGCTCAAACCTGACTTTATGCCTTGTTTGTTTTTTCTATGCAGAGCCTAAGGTCAGCGACCTCATTGAAGGTGCATCGTTGATTTTGAATGAAATTGCAATTAGCTACAAGTAAGCTGAAGGTCAGTGAGAAGTGCAAGATGCTAAGAAAGCAATTAAACATTTTAGTTCATTCATTCAACACAAAATGATGTTTGTTGAGAATTATACTCATAAAGCAACAATGCAGAAGGATGCTGTTTCAAAAATTAAATTACAGCGACAGAAAAAGGGCCTCGTAAAGCTGTTTACCACACAAATTCCCACAGTTTGCACAGGAATCTTAAACTGGTGGGTTTTAAATGGCGGGGAATGTGGGTTTGAGGATATTTAGGACTATATTCTGAGCAACACACAGCACATGCTGTGCATGCACAATGGTGAGATAAGGAACCCAAAGCAGAGAGGGATTGGGAAGGAGGCTTAGGCTCCAGGAGACAGGCTGAGCTCATCTCTGACCACACTTATCATGCCCATTCTCTCTAACTGTAAACCCTGGAACACAGTCAACAGACTGGCATCTCAGATGAGACAGCAGAATAGAGAAAGAGAGAGACAGAGCCTTTGTCCGGCTATCACCCGTCACCTCATTCTCCAATTTCTCCCCCTCTTCTCGTTTCTATTTCTTCCCTTCCTCCCCCCTTCAACCTATTTTTTTAAGCAAGACATAATCTTCAACCACCCAGCCAGCCAGTCCCCAGCTTCAAAGTCTGGCTGCAGATAGGCCAGAGATGGCGCTGGGCTATCGGCTAGCCTGCCGCGGCCAGCCTGCAGCAATAATCATTCCTGGAGGAGCGGCTTAATAACCACGTAAAGGTGACGACTCGCAGCCTTATCAGGCAAATGCAGATGCATCGAATTTGAGGGAGGCGTGAGAAGAAGAAAGAAAAGATGGAATAAACATTCTCCCCCAAGGAGAGATGAGTATGGAATAAAAAAAAATGCTTTCTGCGAGAAAGTTGAGCTGGATTTCTCTTTTCTTTGTGCCATTTGTATCTCACTACAGACCTTATGTGACTGAACCCCAGAGGAAGCTCCTGTGCCCTTTCACCTTGGTCCGCATTTGTTTCAAAGACGTCATAAAGCAAGTTCTGCTATAAAAACTCAGGAACAATTGTGAGGGAATTGTAATTTAATCCACATTGTGATGTATGATACAACGTACTGATGAATCGCAAAATACAGATTTATAGGACGTGATGGAATCCAGATCCTAACCCCCTTTGAGAAAGCTAAAGGCAACAGTGGCTCCCTAGGAGTAGATGGAAGAAACCTTTAGAGAATCCGAGGCTCAATAAGGGGAACCCATCCTTCTTGGGCCAAAAATATTACAGAGAGATGAATTAAGTATTAGAATCTTTGTCATGGGCCCCATCCCCAGTCCAGGTCTTGCAGAATTCAGACTCTAGCAGATACTGCCAGATAGATGGATGGCAGTGATGGAGCCACCCCCCATGGGCAACCAACCTCTTGGTAGTGAGGAGTAAGGAGGGTAACACTGAAGCATCTGCACCTTAAATCAACCAAGATGCTTCCTTTTAAAGTCAAACAGTGACTTGTGATTGGCCAGGAAGCCGAATGAATGAGTGCTACAGCTTCCATTGATCATCACATTCACATGTGCACAGTTGTGTTGTTATGAAGGCCTGCAGGAGAGGTCATAGGTGGCTTGAGTGATGATTCACAGCCATTTTGTCAGAGAGGTGTTATAAGTCATGTGGTAAAGGTCCAACATGGGGGAACTGAAAGGTAATGATCAAAGTAAAGTCTCTGTTCTTCAGGTCTTTCTCCTGAGAAAACGACATCATCCTTTCCCTCCTCTCTGCAGGGTTGGGGATAAATGCTAGTTTTGACCTGACTGAACTCCTATGAACATGAAGGGGTAAATATTTAGGGTTTGTGACCTGTAAAGCAATCACATGTATGCACGTGCACATATGAGATTTCATCCAGCTGTGAAATGAAAGCAATTTTCACTCTGACAGAATGTTATGATATCACCGCAGCATTACCGCAGTTAGATGGTTTTGTGACATTTTGACATCGGTTGCCTTTTCTGAATGGACAAATTGATAAGATCACAGCCTGCATTCACCAAACTTCAATTTATGATGATCAACATTTGATAAAAGCTAGCAGAGCTTTGCTGCTTAGTGTAGGTGTACAATCACAACTGTTAGACCAATTCTCAGACAGCAGTGTGGTACAAAATCACAGTGTGGTTACAAGACCAGATCGTTTGGCTACAGTGGCCCCATTTTGCTATATTTTGTTGTTAACTTGGATGAAAATGTCCAGTGTGGTCCCTGATTTAGTGCTGTTTGATTTTGTCCTTTCTTTCGAACCACACATCATTTCTCTAGTCAAAACAGTCCCTTTTCCTCATGCATCTTTGTCCGTCACGCTCCATAAAAGACACTGAAATTCTGGTCCAGGCCCCTCGTATCATCCCACTTAGACTGTACCTCACTTCTCACTGGCCTTCCTAACAAAACCTTTTAATCTTTTCAGTCTAGAACTCTGCTGCCAGATTAATTTCCCTCGCTCATATCAGCCCAATTCTGCTTTAGTGACACTGGCTTCCTGTTCAGTTTAAACTCCGCCTACTAACATACAAATCTCTCCATGGTTTAGCATCAGCCTACTTAGCTGAGCTTCTACATCCTTGCTGCCCTTCCTGAACTCTTAGGTCCTCTGATTCTGGTCTGTTGACTGTTCCCAAGTTTAATCTGGTCACTGTGGGGGGCAGATCCTTCAATGTCGTGGTGCCCACACTTTGGAACACCTTACCTCAGTCATTCCTCCATTCTATCTTCTTTCAAGACTCTTAAAACCTTTCTGTTCTCTCTTTGCTTTCATTCTTCTGCTCATTGATTTTTAAAAATATATGAGTTCACCTCTGTAAAGCATCACTGTGTTTGAGAAATATCATAGCAACCACATAACAACACCTTAGCAACCAATTTGGATACCAAAGCAACCATCCAGGAACATGTTATTAACCACCTTGGATACCATAGCAGACACATAGTAACACCTTAGCATCCATATGAAATGCCATAACAACCAATTGTACCCCCCACAGCCAAATGCAGGGTTTTTTCTTCTTCTTCTTTTTTTAAATGTCCACATTTCAAGCACTATTATATTTCCATCTGGAAATGCTAATCTAGTTTTTGTTGTTGTTGTTGTTGTTATTGTTGTTGTTGTTGGTAGTGGTGGTGGTGTTATTGATTGGGCTGCCCACCACTTCAGGCACATGTTCTCAGAGCCTAATGTGTTCATAAGTGTGTGTGTTTCACTGCACAGGTTAAATGTGGAGGTCAACATCTGTTGTGTGTAATCACATTGCTGAAAAGTTGAATCTAACCGTACAAAGTTTCTGACTTAACCTTCTCATGAAGCTTCACAATCTCATTCCATTTGGAAATATTCAAACTATCTATCTGCACCTTTCAGCTTATAAATTAATTCCTCCTCATCTGACTGGTTAACTGATTGTGGTCTTCAGGTATTTTTATTTCCTTTCCTGAATAACCAGAGAAAGAGAGAAAAGAGTTGCTGTTAGTCAAGCATTTGAATGATTTTGTTGTGAAATATGTTCTGCACGTGTCATTGGCTGAGGAGTTGCACATCCAAGAAAAAAATGTCTACGTGCATTTGGAATTAAATTTTTTAATATCAACACAGTTGTGTGTCCAAACAACTAAATGAAACCTGAAGCAGAAGAAGACTGTGTGGTAGGAAGTCACCTGTTAGCACAAATGCTGAGTTAAAACCTCAAAACAGGCCATTACTGAACTGAGTCCTGTTGCAAGCATTAAGTTTGTTTTCCCAAACAGAGTCAGAGGTCATGTTCCTCTCACCTCATTACTTCACTATTAACAACTTGATCCCGTTAGCTGGTCAGCAGTGCTGCAGCTGTACTGTTTTGAATGTGTGTAAACCCAAATGTGTACAAATCTGAAATGAAAGATGAATAATAATAATAATAATAATAATAATAATAATAATAATAATAATAATAAAACATTGCTGCGATATTTATCAAACATCATATAAGACTGAGCTGCTGAAATATAAGATGAATATCAAATAAATGTGAGAATAAGCTTCATGTTTTCTTGTTTTTGCACTGGACTGGACTGAATTGAGTTTATATTTATTCATTTTCTTACACGGTTACCAAGATTTTGTTTATGACAGTGACTCTATGGAGTCAAGACATGGAATAAGGATGGAAGACAAGATGAAGAGCTAATCAACAACAGAGGACAGTATTCCATCCCTTAACATGTCACCAATCAGCACCTCCAAAATGTAAGCCTACACTCTTAAAAGACAGGGTTCTTTAAGGGTTCTTTAGTAAATAAAATGGTTCTGTGTAGAACCATAAACACTCAAACCCAAAGGGTTCTTCAGATTGATAAGGAATGTGCTGTAGATTCAGGGCTGGCGCTCCGCCCACATGAATCAGGCGCTGTGCGTGGGCCCCTAAGTGCCCATGGGGACACCAAAAAAGTCTCCGCCGCTGCTTTTGTAAGTGGTAATATAGATTTTTTTATGGTCCACCGTATGAAAAGAGAACCACGTATGAGCACCGTGTGGCCTTCTACAGGGCATGCCCATGTCACTACGTACTCATGTAAGGCTGATCTGATGCTCTAAATCAGCACACTGAGAGCATTTATTCCATGTCTGGAACTGAACATTCTTTCTCTTTATGTGATGGCCTTGCATTCTTCCACACACACCCCCCCCACACACACACACACTCTCAGGCCAGCCATTGTGCTGGAACCACTCACCATGAAATGATTCAACTGCATTTGCTTCCTGACTCAAGGCCAATGCAGACTGCTCCCCTAACAATGTGATGTGTCAAAATTACAAGGCAGGACTTCTACAAACAGAATAAAAAAGTCAGCTTTACTCCTAACTCAACAGAGCAATTTTATAATTTTATAATGACAATACAGCCAAGGTGAGTTACGCAATGTTATATCTGAGTATCTGTCAGCAGACAGAAGCTGTGGTTCTTAACTCTCTGGAGTCTGAGGGTATATGTAGTCATTTATACATCTACAATGATGTATTGTCCAAAGTGTTACACAGGCTTTTGTTCAGGACAAACTCAGCAACAACAGTCTCAAAACAGTAAGAGTGTCATAAATCTATATTCTGATTTAAACTTAGACTTTACAAAAACCTGTTTTCAGATGTGCTGATATATTGTGAAAAACACTCTAAACATTTATAGACAAGACTTTTGAGCTCTAAACTGAATAAACAGAAGTGTTGGCTACAGACTGATCATTACCAATTCCACCAGTGGAATGTCCAGAATTACTATGTCATTACCATATCATATAAACGACAGATCGCGTCATTTGGTGAGAAAAATGTGCAGCTGTCTGATTCATTCTCACAAATGTGTCTCTGCTTATTTAAACTCATCTCACAAATTTCTGAAAGTATATTTTGATTCAACCTACAGTATATACACTGTGGTGCATGAAAGTTTGAGAACCCTTTAGAATTTTCTATATTTTTGAATAAATATGACCTAAAACATCAGATTTTCACACCTAAAAAGTCCTAAAAGTAGATAAAGAGAACCCAGTTAAACAAATGAGACAAAAATATTATACTTGCTCATTTCTTTATTGAGGAAAATGTGTTTTCAATCAATAGGATGACAGTCAGGTGTGAGTGGGCACCTGTTTTATTTAAAGAACAGAAATCTATCAAAGTCTGCTCTTCATAACACATGTTTGTGGAAGTGTTGTATATTATGACACAAACAAATGAGATTTCTGAGGAGCTCAGAAAAAGAGTTGTTGATGCTCAACAGGCTGGAAAAGGTTACAAAACCATCTCTAAAGAGTTTAGACTCCACCAATCTACAGTCAGATTGTGTACAAATGGAGGAAACTACAAATCTCCTGAGAAAGATGTGCAATGGCACATTAGAGCTCAATAATAAAACATCTTCAAAAAGAAACATTCCAGAATTTACTGGTAAACCCTTCTGACATTAACAGTGGGGATCTTTTAAAGGGCAAATTACCAAGAAGATAAAATAGCACATATGTACCTGTTTATCGCTCTTTCACAAGATTATGAGATGTGACTTTGAAGCCTCTGATTTCCATGTAGTAGAATCTCTGTGACTGTAATTAATTCTTAATGAATGTGTAATACACAGAGGATGAATTGTGACTCCATTATTGAATCTCCACACCGTACACTGCTAGTCCAGATCACAGAAAAGGTAACTGCACAGGGTGGGTGTATCTTACACATGGAAATATGCCAATACATGTATGGCATGTATGCCAATATGCTATATGTTAACAGGTTCAGCTTGAGTAATGTTAAACTTTTCTGGAACATCCTCACATTATTCTACAGAGGACAAGAGATTCTAGTTGGCTAAGAAACCAGATAAAAATGTATCTCCTCGTCAGAGCAAGGCAAAAAACAGCCCCCAGTGGGGCTCTATGTAGGATCCAGTGCCAGGCAGTTCAGTTTGTCTCCTCAAGCGCATGCTTACCTGATATGAACCTCCACTGTGGATATTTACATCCTTCCTCTGCTGTCAAAAACCGAGGGGATGGGAGCCTGCTGACTGCACCGTGGAGTGAAGCTCCGTCTTCAGGCTCAGTCTCAGATGGAAGTCCTGGGAGACTTCTGGAGATCTTCTAATGCAGGAGGCAGAAGAAGAGGTTACATTTCTAAACAGTAGGAGAGAGCTGGGGGATCCAGTATTGCACTGCAATCTAGCAATGTAATGCTAAAATACTGAGCATGAGTTGACTCAAACATTTGCTCCACATCCACAAGTCTGCTGGTTTTACTGCTGAGAACGGTCTACAGAAAAGGGTTCTATATAGAACCTTGATAGTGCTGCAAAGAACAAAATGATTTGTGACATTACACACTCTTAAAAGGAATGGTTCTTCAATGGCTTTTTTGTTTTAAAAATGGTTCTATATAGAACCATGAACACTCAAAGAACCCACAGGGTTCTTTCCATGGTGAAAGGTTCTTCAGATTGAAGAGGAAAGT
>BRDA01056365.1:0-16006 GCA_036984385.1 Crenuchus spilurus
ATCTCCACATCATTGCATTCAGTTTTTATTCACAATTTGTATAGCGTCCCAACTTTTTTGGAATCCGGTTTGTACAAAGTGTTTGGGTTTGGTTCCTAAAATGACAAGAAAAGGAAATGAAGCTCCATAAAATGCATCAATTATCGGTTCTTGCATCTTGAGTAAACAATGGTAGTTAAGAAGAACCACACACCTCCAGTAAATGCAGGACTGATCAAACATCAGGATTACCTGTTTGTTGTTCTAACAGCATGGTGTATCTTTAAAGCCGCAGTGGTGGTAATCAGCTGGTGTGGATCTGGAGGAATCTGCTGTGGGGAAGTCTCAGCTCATGCAGACAAGTGAAGAGTACCTGACAGCTAGCATTCTTACACCGACAAAATCTGTATCTGCCAACGGTAAACTGTTTGTCTTGGAGGTGTAAGATGTGCAGACAAGACAAATCTGCCTGAGTAAGACGGGCAGTGGAGGGAAAGTTCTGCAGTCTTAACAGGAAGCTTCATTCACATAAGATAAGTGGGCATGAGTGGATTAAAGTTCACATTGAACAGATCTTTCACTTCCTCAGAGACAGACTTCATTCTGTTCATCTGATCCATCCACACCATTCTTCTGCTTCACAGAAACAGGAGTCTAATGCAGAGCTTGGTTCAAGACACTGTACATGTACCAGCTTGCAGAACAAAAGCACTTCTGTAATTCAATTTTACTACTTTTTTACTGAAGAAGCAAAGAACTTCTCCTGAAATTGCAGATTCTAATCTTTTAAACCCAAACCACATTTTTGTTTGTCAGCAGAAGTTGAGATATCAAACAGCTCCAAATAAGAAAGAAATAGAACAATACAGAAAATGTAAATTAAAAACATTTTAAATGTTTTTTTTTACTTTACTTTGCCTTTTATTTCATCGCAGACAGTATAAAACCAACATATTTCATATTTTGTCTAGTCAACTTCATTTTATTTGTTAATATATATTCATTCCAGCATTTCAAGCAAAACATTTTAAAACATAGGGACTATAATGAATTCACCACTTTGTAATCTTGTCACAACACTTAAAATATGTTTTGGCACTGAGGATACCAAGTTATCAAGCGTCCAATTCTTCTTGTAAACACATCTTAATGTGTGCAACACTACGTTGTTGTAACATTTTTTTGTTTCAAAATTCTCCACACATTGTCTTTTTGGGAAAGGTCAGAACTGCAGGCAGGATAGTTCAGTATCCATACTGTCTTCTTCTGCAGCCACACATTTGCAATCTGTGCAGCATGTAATTTTGCATTGTCTTGTTGAAATAATCATAAATGTCAATGGTGTCATCTTGAATGCAGCATATGTTGCTCTCAAACCTTAATGTACATCTAAAAAATGTAAATGACCTCGCACAACCCCATACCATGACAGACCCTGGCTTTTGGACTGTTGATAACAGCCTGGTGCATTTTTCCCAAAAGCATAGTTTAGGAAGTTTAACATTAGGACTTTTTTTTGCAAGGTTCCCACAAATGAGACCAAACACATCTAGAAACATTGAAGTTAGGACTATTGTTGTTCAAACCAATGAGGTTCAGACTACTGTGGTACTGACAAGGTAAAACAGTTTTGTGAAAGAGTTATACTTCAGATGTTAGTTGATGCATCATTCTATGTTAGTTTGTTAGCCTCTCTCACTGTTTGGGAAACACACCCCTAGATGGTCCTTTTCACATTTGATCCAGAGCAAACACTGTCCATTTGTTCTAAAAATATATGTAATACTTATTCATTTAACACATTTCTACTGTGTAATGTTCCATCCCATAGGCCTCCTTTTGCAGCCAATACAGCGTCAATTCGTCTTGGGAATTTAGCCATGAAACCTCCCACACTAAAATGACAGGTGTGTCAGTTTTTTTAATAATTTATTTCTAGGTTTTTTTGCCAGTTTTTATCCCCTTTCCAATTAGTCCATCCCCTCCATTAGGCCTCTCTCCATCACTTTGCAATGTCCCTTACTCTAGGAGGGTGCAGGCAAGCACAAGCCTCCTCCATTGCGTGTGATGCAGCCACAGCCTCTTTTCGAACCACCGCTGATACACCGTCACTGGAGAGCCTAACGCGCTCGGAGGAAGGCACACAGGGTCCCCAGCTCCGATTGGACCAATCAGTAGACGCCTGAGCCAGCGGACATTGCAATGTGAAAGTGATAGGGAGAGTGAGAGCGCCATCTACATACCAAGAGAGAGCACTGCCAATTTTTGCTCTCTTGGGCCCCGGCTGTTGATGGCAAACAGCATGACCGGGATTCGAACTCGCGATCCTCGTGTCATAGTGGTAGTGTCTTTGCCCGCTGAGCCACTCTGGGCCAATTAGTGTTTCAGTTTCATTGTCTAACCCCTGTATGTATTGTAATACTTGCCAAATGCTTGACAAAGTAATCCCTTAATCCTGTGGTTTTATCAGCTATTGATGTATGATGTTTCATAGTGCAGAACCATCTGAGAGATCAGAGATCACAGATGTCCAGTTTAGGCTTGTGCCCATGGCCTTAGTGCACTGAAATTACATTATGCACTGTAGACGGAGATATATTCAAATTCCTTCTGGGGTTTGCCAGGGTAAGCGTTGAGATTGGTTTTGGCTTGAGGTTAAAGTTAGTATTCGGACTAGGGTCAGGATGAGGTTTAGATTTTGGTTTGAAATTAAAATTAGGACTAGATCAAGGATGAGAGTTCTGATTAGGTTTGGGTTGATTGGGGTCATTAAAGATTGGAGTTAGAATCTATTATAAGTAATATTTTAACAGTACAACTAGATATTTACTTGAATGTATTCAGATCCTTCATTTCTGCCATTTCACTGATACACTGTTGATGTTACTGATGTTAATGTCTATAATTATATTTACTGTAAGTAAAGCCATTATAAAGTGGTAGCTCAATGTACGTAATTATGTAACTACTTATGGAATTATGTTTATATTTGAATAGTAAACAAAGCAAAAGCAATTTCTAAGAGGTTATCAACTAAAAATGTATATTTATTATCACAGTTTCACTATATCATTATTTCCAGCTCATTACTTCATCTACATCATTTTAAACAATATTTACCAGAGTAATTAATTTGGATATCATTGCTGTCCTGATGCTGATTATTTTGTTATTTTAGCATATTAGTGATCATCATAAAGAAGAAGTTCAACTTATTTCACATTGTATGCCAGTACAGTATGCTCATGTTAATTTCCTAAAATATATTTCTATTAATTTGCATGCATTTTAAAATCCTTATTCATTCTTAGAAACATTACACATACATATTATAGACACTCTGACTGAAAAGCTACACTGATTTGTGCTGTTGATACAGGAATTTCACCACCCACAACAACAAACACTATTTGTGCATTTATACACTCTTAATTTTTTAATGATTTTACAGGAAAATTTATGTCAACAGATGAGTTAGCCTATGTTGATGGGTGAATTGTGCTTAAATGTTAAATAAAGTGAACTTCCACTTTAAAAGCTTTTGCTAGGCATATTGCAAAGCACAGTAAAGTGTAAAGTACAATATGCTAAAGTACACCAATGGTGCTGAAGTTCCCAAACAATATAACAGTCAAACATACTTGCTGATTTAATGTACAGTATCATATTTTAATAGCTTGGAACATTAATACAAAATTGAAATGATGTATATGGTCATATATTAAGCAACGAGAGGTCATATGTTACAGTGTTTTATCACAGGTAGGGATGCTATTAGGCAGACCAGGTGACCTTTCAGCCACTCTGATTTTAAGACCTATCAGCATTATAAAGAAAAAATAATAACAGATCTGAACATGGAGGTTATATATTTTAAAATGTTCAAATCACTGAAATAATACTGTACAAACATTGTCAACCATATGATTTCTCTGACTGGGTGAAAAATGACCAAAATAACATATTATTATATCACCTTGCAGAGGAACCATGTGATTAGTACAATTGTTTGAGCATCATAAATGATAGAACGATTTTATATCAAATTTGACACCAGAGTGAAAAGGCTCAAGCAGATGAGAGGCAAACTCAAGCAATCACTTATGCAGAGGTGCTGGACAGATGATGTTGAGAGAGTTCATTGCAGGTGACAGGATGATACTGTGTCTCAGTCAATCAGTAGGACTAAAGTGGCCTTGCAGTGGAGAAAGCTGTTTATCAAACATAGCCTCTGCCGCAGATGGGAATTTCCAGACAGTCAGAAAGCCATAATTAATATAATCGGCAGGTGGACAAACAGTCCTGGGAGTCGATCAGTCTAAAGATTTGAGTGACAAAGAAAGATATGCATTGTGACAAAAGTTTATTTCCTTCTTTTTTCATTTTTCTTTGTTTTTTTTTTCCAGGACTAGCATCCAGGACGTGGAGGTAATCTCAGGAGACAAGTCCAGTGCAGGCCTCAGTGTGGGGAAAAAGCACCTGGAGAGATTGTGTTAGGCTTTGAGAGTGGCTCCTTCAGGAGGTCTGAAAGCACAGCTCGGGGCTCATCTTAAGCCCGCTGGCAAATTTCTAATTTCCGTTTGGTGGGTGAGCTGTCTAATTGCTACTTAGTTTCGCCAGTCAAGTAATTCGGCCCCATGTCTTAAAAGCAGCCACTAGCAGTTAGGCCTCCATGCCAAGGGCTCGGCTGAACAATAGTGACATCTCATCACGGCCTTGCGGCTCCTGGAGAGGAGTGCGAATCAGGTCTCTCCTCTTGAATGGGCGAGCAATCTTCAGAAAATTAAGTCTGAAAAGCCAAGGAAGAGCCTCGCGATTCATCACGACAGACTCTGTCAGGCACAGGGCTATTAGAGCGGCCCGAGCTGCATGGTTGCTGGGGTGTCATCTGTGCAATGGCTGCGTCGGCAAACCGATGCATTTACCAGGCTGGGATGGGTGCTGACGCAAATCTGGGCCATCATACCACTGTCTCATCTGTCAAATTGGCTCCTGAATGGCTCTATCTGAAGAACATTGCAGAAGAACATAGGATACATTCAATGGAGTTGAGAATTAAATTCACTGTCATGTTAAACATAAGTAGCTGCTACACAGGCTATGAATACAGCAAGCTGAGGAATACATTCTGTTATATATGATATATAATATGCTGCAAATATGTAATAGTTATGCTTTAAAGATTTATTACATAAATGCTAACTTTTCCATCTAAATTTGATCACATGTATTTTTTTATTTTTATCTAAGTCAGCCTTGTATAAAAGTACAGTTTTTAAATAAAAGCTAGGACCCCACTTAAACTCAATTTTACTCCATTGCAGAAACTGTGCCCTAAAATGTGCAGAAAATATGATCATTTGTTTACCAGGGATGCACAGACTTTTGCATACATCCATGACCTTTCCCAATCGGATTTTCTAAGTGAACAGTTAGCCCATCTTATACAGAGAATAAACTTACATATAACATTTTTCCTTCAATTTTTCAGTACCATTTCTTATTATTTTCTTTATCACATATTTACTGCAGAACTTTAATCCAGTAAAACTGACATATAATAATAAGATTGACATGCAAGCAAGATAATAATATTAAACATTATATTATTAAACTGTATTTATTTACTGATGTTCTACAGGTAACTCTGATTTTGAAAAAAAAAGTATATAGTAACATTATGACCTTCACAAAAGTTATGGTGTGTTAAATATTACATTTAATTTTTTCCAGTGAATTAATTTGAGCAAATTTGTGAAATTGTGCAATAAAATTGTGGTGATTCAAATACAAGTTTGGAGACTTCTGGTCAAGTGATATCAAATGGGACCAAAGTTAAATATCCAGTTTTAGAGCAAAATGTCTATTATTTACAAATTATTTACTCTTAAAACATCAATTTTATTCAATATATAATTCAATCAGGGTTGCACTTTCTTTTGCATGTGACTCTAGATTGAATGATGATTTTATTTGAATGATTTCTGACAGATGCTATATTGTTCTGAATAATGTTTCCATAGTTTTCTCAGCTCCCAGTATCATTGTACAGAGTGCTCATCTCTTTAAAGGTGTTTTTTCCTAATAAGAGTTCATGAAAGAGCCATGTCCTGGTCAAGGTTATTCTAGTCTCGTCCAGTTCCTGAGACACGACTGCAGACTGGACGCTGGAAAAGCTGGACCATCCTGTGCTTAGCTAAATGAGATTCTTGGCAGAAGACCTGCAAATGAACCTCAACTCTTTTCTTTTAAACAGCATATTAGCCTAAATGACCCTCTTTACCTGTAAAGGAGCGCAGCCATCAGAAAGCACTGTGGCGTGGAGTAAGGGCAGGATAAGAGCTGCTTAACAATAGAGGAGCCTTGGCTTAGCTCAGTGGGTTAAAGAGGCCCTGCGAGGAGGAACCTATTGATTTTAATTACACCGAACAGCCCTTGGGGACACAAGGACTTTGGCTGTTTATTTAGCCATTGCCTCTTGCTGTGATTGTACAGGCTGAGATAAAATCAAGTTCCTAATTATTACCATAATAAGCTAGAGAAAGGCTGCAGGCCTTGTCCTTTCTATTTAAAGACAAACCACTAAGAAAAGCAAAAGGATAGAGCCATCAAAACAAGCTTGAAGAAACCATTTTCACCTGTCTGTAGACTGAAATCTATGAAATGTGAATGAGGCTGTTATTAAGAATGTACTTAAATATGTTTTTTTATGTAAAAAGGAGGTTAAGGTGCCTGTGGATAAAAGCCACTAAAGACTACACATAATGCAGTAAACTGCGTAAGTGAACACAAGTGGGCTGGTCGGGACCCCATGTCATTGATGCCTCTTGCAGAGTATATCAAGATTTCCGTTCCCCATGACTGGACAAGGTTTATTCCATGGAAGTTCAATTAGATCAAGATCTGATAATAGTCTTGACCAAGGTTAGATGGTAGAAAAGATTGCACTTCAGAGAATGCTGAGCACAAAATTAGCTGAATTTGGGCCAAGAGTTCATCATGCCGTACTGCCAACATCTCCAACAGCAGAAGTAATTCGGATGGAAGCTCATATTCTAATCAAGATATGTAGTCATATATAGTTCACAGAAAAGTTCTATTATTTCATGGACATAGTATGTCATATATCATACATTTCACAACTTGTATATGAAAGTGCTAAATAAAACATGTTCATCTCATAGAACATACATTATGAGTGCAGTCTTGAACCCTGCAAACATCTTTCTCACAGATGAATTCATACGGCGCTTTGTGATGCACATACACACGCACGGGCGCACACACACACACACACACACACACATACAGAGTGAGAGAGAGGTCAATAGACTATTGCAGTCTAGAGTCACTTGATTTGTCCAGAAAAGGGTCATTATCTGTGAGTAAAGATCTCTCAGGAAACCTACTAGCTACAGTGTAGCATCACATTTCTGTGAGGCACAGCTCATTGAATCCTGGGAAATAGTGCATTATTCTGACTTTGACATAAAATCTTCTTTGCTCTTGGGCACGCTCTCTTTGAATACTGGCATTGCTATGCATAAAAATGTTTACATGTTATTTTGAGCAACCATTTAAAGATTTTGTTTCACATAAATTATGTAATATATTGTTTTGGAGTACTTGGATTGCAATCCTTTATTGGCTGATTAATAAATATTATGCATATACATAAAAAGTAAATGTAATGAAAAACTCATGTTTGTAATATGTAATTCCATTTAAATTTGAAGAACTTTACTATAACAAAGGTACATTGGTTATTTTTATCTAGTTTGACTGTAAGCACACACTGCAGAGTTGTAAATGCTGTACACTCCACATTCTCTGGGTTCTGGGGGGAATCCCAGCGCTTGCACAAGTCACAGCATTTCAGGATCGCAGCCCATAACCTTTAAATTCGACAGCGGCAAAAGCAATCCCCTGTCAGGCCAGAAGCCCTGTCCTTCAGTTTGAGTCAGCCACCATGCCTAACAGAGTGAAATTGACCTGTATTAAGGCCCCCTCACTCTGGCTAAATTATTTGATCATAGGCCCTGACAGTTGTTTGGGTCAGTAATTGCTTGTTTATTGGGGGAAAGGGGCGCTGGTCAATGGTAGGATGAGGACAGGCACGGAGGGCTAGAAGACGGGTCCTGGACCAGCACTGGCCACTAGAGATAAGCCATTCAGATGGGCTGCAGGGGCTCTATCTCCCAGCTGAGAAGCTGGTAATCTGCCTCTTTTTGCCATAGGCATCCTAACACACATACACATACACAAGCCCAAACAGGCCATTCTGGACATATTACTGTCCTTACAGCTGACATGTACCTTGTACAATTTGATTATTTTTCCACTTGCACAATTACTCTCAAATGTCAATTTCATGGCAGTCAGTTGGAGAGATTACAATTACAAGGCACTGGTCAGACAGAGTATCATCCATGTTTCTCTTGTATCAGGATAAGAATCCTTGGAGTTTTCAGGCACTCTGGGAGCAATGTAACTGAAAGGCCTGTCAAACTAACCTCTGAGTTTTGCAATTTATCCTATTTTTCTTATACTTCAAATTCTCCCTCAGGTCCATTTATAATATTTGGGTACCAGAAAATTAGAACATCCCCATCTTCTGGCCTCTTTGTATTCCTTAGAATCAAGCAGGCTGTTTTGCTGTTTTACATACATATGTAAATAACCTTTGTTAGGATTGGCTGCTTTGTATTATATCTCATTCAGGAAGAAATCCAGAAAGTAATCCAAATAAGTGACTTAAAGTGCTTCAGGCTGAATATGCCCATATATGTAAACATGCTCTTTTTTAATGACCTCACAAAATAATCAAATAATGTTTTTCAACATATTGCATACATTTATTGTTGACAAATAAACAAAGAAAAAGTTTTTTTCCACTATATGGACCCTTTAAAGGTACACTTAGTTTATATTATCACTATAATAGTGTTTTTCTAATAATAGCATTGGCACACATAAGTGTTCAGATCAAATTACACTGGCGTGTGGTGCCTTGTAGCTGAGCAACAGATCAGTAAACCCACTGCAGTGACACATACACTGTTCATGTGCTCTGCAGAGCATGAAGCAAGCTGACCCCTGCACTGCTGGCTGAGCTACTGGTCTCAGGACATCCGCCATATGGAACAGTCGCAGGGCTTTGGCCTCTGTCTCTGTCCTCTGGACCCCACAGGAACTGATATAATACATAGCTTAGCCATGCAGGCCCACCATCATCCACCATAGTGTCAAGCTCCAGCTGTGAGCACAAGAACCCCCCCATGGCCCGCTCAACCTAGAGAATGTAACCCATGCCATCATTCACAAACCAGCACTTATATGCAACACATGCAGATAGTGCTGGCTTCCTGGTCCCTGACATCAATAACTGCGGGTTATCGGTTTGGTGGTCTTGACGCCCTCACAGGGGTCCCTGTAAACAGCCTGCTTCTGTCCATGTGTTGCTGGTTAACATGGACCCTTTCTATCCCCCCTCCATTCTACTGCACTTATAGTAGCACCATGGGCAATTTATCTAAATCTCGCCTCTCCTTAAACAGTTTTATCAAATCTGGCGGTCAGGCGGCTGGTGCTTGGCGGTGGCTTCAATCCTAAACGCGCCGGCACAGATTTTAATTTTGGAAAGATTAATGCGCTTTCCCGTTCTAATGCTGCAGCTTTCAGTTATCTCCCCCCGATGTCTATCAGCTAATTCCTACAGTTGGGTTGTAAACGACCCACATTTGTCTGCACTCGAGGGCCGAAAACACAACCCAAAACAAGACGCGTCAAGAGCAGCAGAGAAAAAGGAATTGAGCTATTTTCACAAATTTCCTCTAAATTAGAAAGTGTCTGGCCCACTCGCACCATGCACTTAAAAAGCTGAGAGGGAACCTTTTTCATTACTTGGGAACACATCCCATGGGAACTTGAGCAAAAGCTTGAAATGCCATTGCAGGGATGTACAATTGAGCGGAAGCAATACCCTCAAAGAGCTTCAACTTAGCAAATATTTTGATCACATTTTACATGTTTAGACCTGAATATCTGTTTTTTTACATGTAGGTAAATGTTGATACACTTGGGTGTTGCAGTATTATGTTTTGTGATACTGTATCACTTCTCAAATACACAGTATAGATTTGTAATTAATAGTTTACATGTAACCTCCCAAAAGCTAGATGGAAGTGCTGTAATCTATCTTTAGCCATTAGACTCTTCCATTCTAATGTACAAAAATTACATAAGCATGGACCACTAACATTAGCATTAGTAAACCTAGCTGTTTTACTAAAGTTGGATTTAAACATAATATGTTGGGGCTCGTGAGGATTGCAAGTTTGAATCCTGGATTGCAAGTTCAAATTCTGCCATCAACAGCCAGGGCCTGAGAAATCAAAATTGGATGTAATCTTTCTGGGCGGGTAGATGTGCTCTCTCCCCAGCACTACTAAGTAATGTCCGCTGCCGGCCAATCCATCAGAACTAGGGATCGTGCAATTTCTTCCGAGCACGATAGGCTGCAGTTTGAAATGAGGGAGTGTTTGACTTCACAAGCATCGGAGGAGGCTGTGCAAGTCTTCACCCACCTAGAATCAGGGACAGTACAAGTGATTGGGAGAGTCATAATGAATGGGTGGGTTGATTTGCTACTAATACATTGGGGAGAAATTTGGGGGAAAAAAAATAAATAAATAAAATTTAAATAATATTTTGAATTGTAACCCTGTATCATGGTACACATCTTCTCGCTAGGTTCTTGCCAATACACAGACCTACTTATTAGCAATAAATAAATGGCTTCAAATGACTTCTATACTTGTCCATGCTCTAAATTCAACATTTTCAAAGTGTCCAAATATAGTCTTGCATGTAACTACCAAGGAAAATATTTGGCAGTGCATTTGAAACCTGCAGCCATTTTGCTCCCTATTAGTTAAACTGTGTTTACTACTTGCGTTTAAACTTGAGTACAAGGTTGGTTGAATCATACAGGTACACCATATGCAATCCATTTTAATTACTATACACTGTTAGTTGCACAGTCAAGAGTAAAATTAAAATGGCAATCACAATTAGAAAATTGCAGAGTCAATTACAACACATTAGCCAGAGTTAAGAGCAAGGAGAAAATGTTTCATTTGCTCTTTATTAATTTACGAAGGACACAGGAGAACGAGCAAGCTACACCTCCATGTGATATGCTGCAATAATTATCGTAATAGGATTCTTCTCCCTCATTCAATTTCTCCCTCATCTAATAACACAATTGCAATTTGGGACAGAGAGCGAATAAATGACGTGGGCTGTTTTGGAGGTGACCAGGCCCCATCTCCTCTCAGGCATGTGTTTCCTCTTTATAGAAAGACCCAGCACCTTGCAGCCTGGACGAGAGGTTAATAATATGATCCCATATATATAAGTGCTGGCAGGCACCCCTGCTCCTTCTCTTTGTTTCTGAAAAGTGCTTTATGTTCCCTCTGGCCGGCCCGGTGCATTATGCTGACTGCAGAATGTACCCTAGAGAATAAGCAAGTAGCCCTGATTGTTCTCTATTATCATAGCGACTTTGCATTTTTGCACTTGGAAATGAATTTGTAGTGGCGGGGGAGCGTTTTGTGATGGGGCCTTGCTACAGCACCGAGGGTGGGGTGGGAGGGGGTCATTGGCTCCCTTTTATCTGCTACATAATAAAATTACCACCTTCACCCGCTGCTCTCTGCATTCTAAGATATGTTTAATTCACTAAACATGAAGAATTAATTACATATCTGCATTTAAAAGGATTTCTCGGCCAAGCGCGGGATTTAAAGGCCTACCCCGAGCATGTCACATTGATATTACCAACAAAAGAAGCCTCGTGTAATAGCTTTTCTTTTCTCCTTTTTTTTCCGAAGGACAAAACTTTAATCTTGCTGCAATTTTACTCCAAAATTGCAATAAAAGCGCATGCTTGGCTGGTTTC
Source organism: Crenuchus spilurus (assembly GCA_036984385.1). Taxonomy (NCBI): domain Eukaryota; kingdom Metazoa; phylum Chordata; class Actinopteri; order Characiformes; family Crenuchidae; genus Crenuchus; species Crenuchus spilurus. Next base: position 11,942 of record BRDA01056365.1, read on the forward strand.
TTTTAGTTCAGCTTCTGAACTGGAAAGGGTGACATGAGAGAAATCCCCAGCAGTGATGTGGTCAGTGGTCAGTGGAGGACTCTCTGTCCTGTCAGAGGCCTGCCATGACCCCCATCCCTCAGTCCACTCTAGCCTCACTATAGTCAGACCCCCCTAGAGACTCACTGCAGTGTAGAGCACATAACCTACTGTCAGCTATGCATAACTCATAATGTTGTTCTGGCTGCTTTATTTCTGGTTCACAATATGGACATAAAACACGTTTGATTAAGAGATTAACAGATGTTTGATTAAGCTGTTCGATATTGCAATAATATTAAGCCAAACAATATGAAAACTGTATTTCGGCTTTTTGCTCTTTTATGTCTTAATTATTCTGATTTAAACAAGTAGGAAAAATACAAATGTACAAACGTATCATTAACTATTATTTTTGTACAAAATAAAAATAATGCATAATAAAAATATATTTTGTACACTGCTTTTCTCATATGCTGTAAATATTCATATATTTTATTTATAGTCTATGTAACCTGCAAAATGAATTAAAATATATTTCATTTCTTAAAGGTTTGATGTGAGCAGAAATCGCATTTAAAAAATTTTGAGATTGTCAGTGACTGACATTGTAATGCAGTGGTCAGTCATCTTTACATGTAGTTGACAGTGATTACGTCACTGTCGTTGCAACTCTTAACTCTTATGGTGTGTTCATAATGGAAACTCATATTGCAGTAACAGTAAAAATACATTTAATTGTGCAGATATTTAGAGCTGGACAGAAAAACATGGCATTACCCTCATAGTTGTGTCATAGTTATGACTTGTTGGTTAGAATGTTCACCTCTCAGCACTGAGGTCTTGCGTTCAAGTCCCCATCTGTTTGGAGTTTCCATGTTCTCCTCGTCCTGGTCTCCGGTTTCCTGCCATGGTCCAAAAACATGGAGGTCAGGTGAATTGGCTACTCTTAAATTGTCCTTTTGTGTGTGTGTGCGTGTGTGTGTGTGTGGATGTGGAACCTATTAAAAAAAAAAAAAAAAAGTTCTTACTCTGTCATACAAACATTGCCTTCACGCCGTTTTGAAGTCTATCTTTAGACAGCACTTTTCATTGGTCATGATACACACACACATACACACTGTCTGCGTGCTGGAACATGGCAGACAGGTTAAAGGAGAGCAGCAGAGTTTCCTTTTCATACATACATATCGCTTCATCTCAGTCCAATCTTAAGCATTTCTCCCCCTTTGATAAAAATACGGAACAAAGCACGTCCGTACTGAACACAACTTTTAGTTTACAAATAAGGACAGATTCCATATTTTACGGGATGGTTGGCAACCATAATCTGTACAGTGGAACCTCAGTTTTTTTTTCATTAATTCGTTCTAAAGTGCCTGATGGTAACTGAAGCAATATTTCCTCATAACAAATAGCCTAAATTCAATTCTTCCGCTCCAGACACTCCAAAACATTAACAAGAAATACATTATATATAGAATAGTTTTACATACAGCAAACAATGAGAAATAAATACAGAAGAATAATGGAATTGATAAATGAACATTTAACATCACTCTTACAGGTTTACACTCCGTTTTAGGGCATGCCAATGTGTTTGTTAGTCAGCCTATTTGCCTTTGCACCCGTTTTCACGTGGAAGCACTAAACGTCGTTTTAGTGTGACATGTTTCCGTTTGTTTTGAGTGACAAACAGCGAGAAACAAAGGCAGAGAAACAAGGATAAACAAAGCAAAAATGAATGACGAATGCATGGATGGCTTTGTTTTTGTGAAATTAGCCTTGAGTCATGTGGGCAGGTCGACGAAAACGTCTGGATGAAGGATAACAGGGACAATACTTCCCTAAAAAAGTCGACGAAAATCAAATTGTGCCATAACCAGGGCAATAACCGACGTTTCACTGTATGTACTTCAGTATTAGACCACTAGAGAGCTGCGCTATGTGATAGGTCTGATGACATTAATCCAGAGTTGCCAGCTTTGCGTTTTTTGATTAATTGGACTATTTTCAAAATGCAGTAGCTGGTAAAAATGTAAAGGTCATGAGGTGCAGGTTTTTGGACACCTAAAGTAGCTGTAAAAACAGCACATATAGTATAGTAGAAAATGAATAACTAGTCTAATGTGTGTATATGGAGCTAGAAGAGGCCTTGCACAGCTGATAATATGTGACCCCGCCATGGAAAACCAGGCCAAAGTCACTGGGCAACTTATTGAGGTATTGTGTCAATATCGTGTCACTCACATTAGTGACAAAACAGCCACTCGGTATTATTGCTGTAAATGAAAGATAACAGTCTCAGATATCTATCGGAGTACATGTTTTGATCAAAAACAAAACTTAAATTCACAAAAAAGTTGTTTTGAAAAAAACAAATTGTGAAAAAAAATTACTTTGACCTGGTTTTCCTTGGCGGGGTCACATATTTACTTTTTAAAGCTACTGTCGTCTGTGGCTGGACGGTTTAGTTTTTGGCTTTCAATTTGTGTAGGACGGCTTTATGTCACATATGGCGCTGGATAATTTTTTGGGACTTGGCAACCTTGAATGACTCACATACTATATACACAGAGCTCTCAAGTACAATATGTGTTGTGCTCACTGCTAGCTAAAAGTATAGTACTTGATTACAGCATAAGAGATAAAAAGAGAAAGTAGAGGCTGAAATTTTCAAAAAATAAAGATTTGCTCAAAATGTGGTGAAACCTAAAGTTTGGCTCTGTTGCAACACGAGTCACGTTTCAAGACGAGCTATCTAATGAAGCACTGAAGCCTCAAAACTGCCTCTCCACGTCCATTCAATGTACCAAGAGTTCAACGTCAAACCGAGGACTAAAATGAGTTAATTCGAATAGAAAAACTCTTCTAATTTACCTCAGTATTAGAGAAGAATGAAGATTGTAGTTTGAGGTGTCACTCCCGTCAACCCCTGTGAGACCTACTTTTGGGAGGGAAACGGTCCCAGAGCTCCCACTGAACTGGTGAGTTGTGATGTTCAATTCAAGGTAAATGTGTTTTCTAGTGTACTGTATAAGGGATATAATATTCATATGACACATGTGATCATGGTCCATTCATTATATTCACATAATGCCTGTTTTTTAAATTAACAAACCAAGACTAACAAACTTGGCTTAATGTTCATTGTTCAGTTACCACAACCAATTCTGTAACCAGAATTCCCAGGACATTCTGGGAACTTTAGTTTTCAATCCCGTACCATCAAATATAAAACAGTTATCAATATAAAACAGTTATACAAAATATCATCTGGTTCCCTTATGGTTATTTTTTTATTTCATTCTACAACATTGTAGGAACTATTTGTTAACCTACTTTGAAACAGTCCCTTAACCTTATGAGAACCTCTAAACGTTTTCACATAGTTATGTGAAAATTAAAATATGGCGTTTTATTTTAACAATAACAATAAGCAAACGTTTCTGGAACTTTATATATATATATATATATATACACACACACACACACAGTGGTAACCCTACTAACGAGTATTCCAGGTAACGAGTCGAGATCTCGGAATATTTTTGTTCCAGGTATCGAGTAATATTCCAGCTAACGAGTATCGTACATTTCTTCAAGTATGCCAAACCGCTAGGGGCGCTGCAGAGGTCAGTCAATACAAAGTGAAAATGCCTGTTGAAAGCGACACTAAGGTAGCAAAAGGTAGTGAACAAGAAAGTTAGTTACATTTTACTTTTACTTTTCCTATGATAAGTGTAACCATGCAGCCGCCAGCCTACACGAGCACTGTTGGTCTCCCTCTCATTAGCGGCCAGCCTACACGACCGTCATCGTCGTCACGTTTATGTTTTAAAAAACCCATATAAACACATTATTTAGCATATTAAAGTATACTGTATATTGCCCGGCTGACACAGATTAATCAGTTTTACATGTATTCTTATGGGGAAAATGCATCCAGCTAACGAGCATTCCAGCTAATGAGCTCAGCTCCTGCACGGATTAAACTCGTAAGTAGGGTTACCACTGTATATATACAAAGTGGATTCCAAAAAAGTT
>BRDA01056367.1:0-14488 GCA_036984385.1 Crenuchus spilurus
GAATTTACGTATAAATAAACCGACACATTTTATGATGTAGCCCGAAATTGAGCTTCCCCTCCTTGAAAGACCAGCATCCGCCACTGGTTTACATAAACATTTATCTTATTGGAAATTAAATGTGAAATGGTTAAAAAGTGATTTTTAAGGCTTGTATTAAAGAAGAAATAAATAGAGTTAAAGACTTAAGTGTATTAACAACTCATAAGTATGAACTTTGGTCTATTATGAAAAAGAGTTAAAGAGAAAATTATATATGAGAGTAAAATCTTAAATCAAATGAAGAATAATGTTTATATGGATTTACTGAGGAGATATGTTGATTTGAAATGGAAGCCAGTTAAAATGACTGTGTGTCCAATGCCAGAGTGTGATGAAAAAGAAACAATCGGACACTTTTTGGTAGACTGTTACAGGTCAATAGAAATTTGGGATATGTTTAAACAATATGGTTTAGATATTAACAGGATTAGAAAATAAATTATATATGGAGGTTTTCATTTTGATAAAATTAGTAAAAAAACGTATTCTATGTTGGATCATTATTAGTACAATTGTGAATCAAATTTGGTTGACAAGATGACATTAAATAATATTTTTGTAAACAGTGAAAAAGTTATGATGTGGAATTGATATCCAGAGGGTTTGTTTGTATGAAAACTATGGAATGTTGTTGATGTCTCAAATTTGTAATTTTGCTGGTTTATTGTAAATTTGTTTGGTGAAAAGCTTTAATAAAGTTGATTTATAAGCTCGAAGTCCGCCCCGAAGAAGGGATCTAAGATATGGCGTTATATTTGTGCCACAATTCTGAGAGCGCGTGTGCGGATGTTTTGAGCAAGCAAGAAGAGTTTTGCACGCACATGAACTCAATAGTGTATATCAGCGGTAGGCAACTCCAGTCCTGGAGTGCCGGTGTCCAGCACAGTTTGGTGATGTCACTGCTCTGACACTACAATTAAACATTCTAATTGCCCGCTTAGTTGAATCAGGTGTGTTTGATCAGGTAGATCACCAAACTGTGCAGGAAACCGGCACTCCAGGACTGGAGTTGCCTACCCCTCCCTGGTGTATATAAATCTCTCTCCCCTGTGCTCAACACTGCCCTTCCACGTGCTCAACACTGCCCTCCCGCACGCTCAACATTGCCCTCCCACGCGCTCAACACTGCTCTGCCGTGCGCTCAACATTTCTGAACTGCACGCTCACTTCAATTTGTACTGCACATGAGCACGTCATTTTCGGGATAAAGTTTTATTGAGTTCAATTAATGATATTCGTTTTTAGTGAATGATGAAAACTTTTGCACTTTATCGATTTCTTAAATATGTTTAATTGTTTGTTAAAAAGATTCAGGTTCCCAAAAATTTCCAATCCGATGTCTGACATAAAGCGCGCTATACATCCTGACACCAGCCTAAAATTTAGAACGTCCAATCACAGATATTTTTGTTAGCATTATTATTATTATTATTATTATTATTATTATTATTATTATTAGTAGTAGTAGTAGTAGTAGTAATAAATATAATGTAAGAAGAACATACATCCCTTATTCATTTTCTTTGCATTTAAAACATCCCCTTTTCTCTATTACCTTTTAACTCCTTATGGTTTTAACACCACAGTTATACACTCAAAATGTGTTACTATAAATGTTTTTTTTACAACTATGACTGTGGTGTACACAAGGAGTTAAAATAGATTGACCAGATCTGAGATAGTGAAAAAGAGGACGTCTGGTCACCCTAAAAGGCAGTGAAAAGCTGAGTGTGAAGAGCATTGGGGTAGACTTGCTAGTATTAGATAACTTATTGGAATGGGATCTGAACATATAGATTGAGAATAGAGAAAAGGGAATGTTTTAACCCTTAGATGCATGAGTGACTGGACCCTACACTCTTCCATAAGTGGGTCTTTTTTGACCCATATTAGAATCAGTGTTTTCATGCCACTTTTGTCATTTTGACTCAAAATAATAATTTATATTATATTTTGTAATATGTTTTATTCCACACAAGAATGATTTCTTGTTTGAAATATTTTTATTTTTCACTTAAACATTTTTAACATTTTTAGAACATTTTTTAAACAATTAAATGACAATTTCACAACATCAATGGAACAATGTCAACGTCCATTATGTGAGTGAGTGAGTGAGTGAGTGAGTGAGTGAGTGAGTGAGTGAGTGAGTGAGTGAGTGTGAAAATGAGTGAGTGAGTGTGAGAATGAGTGAGTGAGTGTGAGAATGAGTGAGTGTGAGAAAGAGTGAGTGTGTGAGAGTGTGTGAGAGTGTGTGAGAGTGAGTGAGTGAGTGTGAGAGTGAGTGTGTGTGTGTGAGTTAGTGAGTGTGAGTGAGTGAGTGTGTGTGAGAGTGAGTGAGTGTGTGTGAGAGTGAGTGAGTGAGTGTGTGTGAGAGTGAGTGAGTGTGTGTGAGAGTGAGTGAGTGAGTGAGGGTGAGTGAGAGAATGTAGGAGAATGAGTGAGTGAGTGTGTGAGTGAGTGAGAGAGTGAGTGAGAGTGAGTGAGTGAGTGAGTGAGTGAGTGAGGGTGAGTGAGAGAGTGTAGGAGAATGAGTGAGTGAGTGTGTGAGTGAGTGAGTGAGTGAGTGTGAGAGTGAGTGAGTGTGAGAGTGAGTGAGTATATATCTATAAATATATCTTCCTGACAATCACAGTTGATAAGAATCAAAAGTTCCCATGAAATTCCATAGGAAATTAATGTGTGTCATTTTTGACCCACTTACGAAAGTTTGGGGTAGTAATTGAAAAAATAAAATTTCTTAAAATATATAAAAGGTAAAACAAAAAATTTTATTGCATGATATCCGTAACAGGTTTTTTGAGGAATACCTGGAATATGAAATTATAAAAACTTTTCATAACAAAGATATTGCAAAATATTGCAAAGATATTGCACCAGGTCAAAAAAGATCCACTTATGCATCTAAGGGTTAAAAGCAAATAAAAAGAATAAGGGAGGTTCTTCTTACATTATATTTACTACTACTAATAATAAAAATAATAATGCTAACAATAATATCTGTAACTGGATGCTCTAGATTTTAGGCTGGTGTCAGGTTGTATAGGGCGCTTTATGTAAGACATCGGGATTGAGATTTTTGGGAACCTGGCAACTCTGGTGTTGCTGACCGCACATCTGCTTCCCAAGTCTATGTAAATCCACCCTTCAGTAAGTAATCCTGCAAAGTGTGAAAAACATAAATGATATTTTTAACAAACAATTAAACATACATTTAATAAATCGATAAAGTGCAAAATTTCCATCCTTCACCAAAAATGATTCTGTTTCAATTAGTTCAACAAACTCCTAGCTCATGAACTCCTTCGTCAATGACATCCTTGAGCGCATTGCTGGTGAGTCTTCTCATTTGGCTCACTACAACAAGCGCTCCACTATTACCTCCCGGGAGATCCAGACCGCCGTCGGGCTGCTTCTTCCCGGCAAGGTGTACGCTGCTTATAACCCAATGGCTCTTTTAAGAGCCACCCACTGTTTCTCTCCACTGTGTGAACAACACCGCCGTCTCATAAGTCAAATCCAGTTTCACACTCAGTCATAGATGTACGAAATGTTGAGATCGAGCTCCCAGCGCGTCTAGTCCTCATTCTTACGTAATGGACGTATGAAGCAGGAGTTAGTTTATAGTTCACATTGTCGTGGTTAATCTTATTAACGTAACCAAAGCTAATTGTGTGTTCGTTTTACTAGTTTTAATGCAAGTTGTAGTCGTGCATGTGGAGTTAATAGTGTAAGTGTACATGGAAAGGCACTTTTCTTCATTATCAGAGCTGATGTGTAATAAATGCTGTCACCTAATTTGTGGCCCATGTATACCCCCCATCACATTTATATTACATACAGGGTCTCTTTCAGTCCAGTGGACCCGGGGCTAGTGAAAAGTGGAAATTATAGGTTCTGTGCACCTTCATTTTCCGTTTTTTTAAATCATCTTTATTGACAGTTGTTTTCACAATATTACAAAACATCATGTTACAAATATTTTTTTATTTATCACACATGAGAAGCATTACATAATCAAAACAGAAGAAACCATTAGAAGTCCAAAACATGCCATGGAAACTTCTTCTTTCCACAAATATCTTTCTCTGGGCCTGTGTGTGTGTGTGTGTGTGTGTGTGTGTGTGTGTGTGTGTGTGTGTGTGTGTGTGTGTGTGTGTGAGAGAGAGAGAGAGAGAGAGAGAGAGAGAGAGAGAGAGAAGGAAGGGGAGAGTAAAGCAGGTGAATGGGTCCTTAATGTGAGAATCCACACAACGTTGCAACATTGTTGTAAATTTGAAGCACCCAACACTACCTGAAGCCAAATTCCCACACATTTCAAACTTTTGTCTTGGTTTCATATCACAACTGAGCAAGATAGCAAAGCAATTCTCTGTTAGGGTTGCCACTTTTTAGATTTTGAAATAAGGGACACCCCTGGCCAAGTTGGGGGAGGGGGGAGTTGGGTTGGGAGGCGGGGTGTTTGGGGTTGGAGTGTAGGTGGGGGGAGAGATTCCATTGCGGGTTGGGTGTGGCTTGAATATTGCACCTATATAATAAAAGGTCTTACACTGTCAGAGAAACATTATATAGCGGACTAAAATTGCCCTTCGGTAGATGCTATATTTTAAAATTGTGCACCATTTTCAGGTGTATGCAATGCAGACAATGCTTTCATTGGTGATGACTCGCATTGGTAATGGGCTTTTATGGCTTGGTTTAACTTAAAAGACCTCTTACAGCTCTCAAATTAAAATACTTTTCTTCTTCTCCTTTTGCTGCTTAGCTTAAGCTAGTAATAAAATAATGTCAATTCAACAGTGAATGAAATGAAGTTAATGTAAAAACAACTGAAATCATTATTTTTTTTCTAAATTATATTTAGAGTTTTGCATTTTACAGAAAGAACAGAACAAAAACTAAAAGAAAAGAATTGTATATACAGTATGTATCTCACCGCAACATGGTCACATATTTCACTATGTCACAAAATGATCATTAATGAATAAAGGAATAGGGCATAATAAAGTAAAATAAATGGTTACAATACAGACAGTAGTACATGTATTATGCAAAAAGAAAAATCACATATCCCCCAACACTTTCCATACTGATGACCATATTTCAGTGAATTTTTGTTGTCTGTTTTGGATTTCAAAAGTGAGCCAAATAATTTTTATGTATGGACGTGTAGAAATAGATTCCTCATATAAATTTACATCCTTTTCATGACAAAATGTATTTAATGTATTTTTTGTCTGTACAATTACTTGTGAGTAATTTTTTTCATTCAGTCATTTATTTGTGCGTTTATTTATTTATACTTATGTCATTTATTGTCATATGCACAGAATTTTCGTCAGAGAAAGTCTTTTTGTAGCTTCTCTCTCTGTGTGTGCGCATGCAACAATTATAGTTAATACTAATATAGAAACCCCACCCCCCCACCTTACTGACCAATCCCGTGCGACTTCAACAGTAGGGAAACGAATCTGGCTCCCAGACATGAGTTTGCTCTGATCACTCACTTCAAAGAGTCGACTCTAAGAGCCATTTCGTTCGTCAATGACACATTCACACACATCACTCATGCACACTCTGCTGAAACATGACAGAGAGGGTGAAAGAGAGAAGCAGATCCACACATATCATTCTGTCTCAATTCAATCTTATTTCACCTCATTTGATATAAATACGGAACAAAGCATGTCCCTTATCGGTTCAATACGGAACCCGACTTTTAATTTACAAATACGGAACGATTCCGTATTTTGCGGGACGGGTGGCAACCCTATTCTCTGTTCAGACTACCTTACAGCTAATCCTGGAAGAGACAGAGGCTTTTGATGGTGACTGAAATGTGAGGATCACATTTTTAAAAATTCAGAGTCTGACACTATGTTTGAAGAAGAGGATGAGCATCAGGCAGCTCCGAAGCATAAAAGAGCCCCAAGACGAGCTCACAAGCAGCCATCCCCAGGACCAGCCAGTTCTTTTTTCTAGAGTAGCAACAAAAATAAGCACTGTGAAGTGTGTGAAGCCAAGGTGGACAGAAAAACATACATGCATCCAGTGCAAGAAGTACATATGTAATACAGTGAAACTATGCCCCTTATGTGTGGTATAGCCTGGTATGAAAATAGTCATGTTCAATGGCGCTACTCTGTTTTTCAGACAGATGTTATGTTTAAATTGACCTGAGTAGGTTACAAATCTAATGAAATTCAAATAAATCATACACTGTAGTTTTGTACATTTGTTGGTTATTTTCCAGTTATGACGGTTATTATGCATTGTTATTTTGACACATTTTAATTTAAAAATAAGACTACACATTGTACATTACAGTGTTTAAAGATTGTCCAGAGCCCTGCAGCCAGGTTACTGACCAGCACCAAGGAAAGAGACCATATTATATATGTCACTTCACTGACTAACGGTCCAGTGCAAGATTCAGTTTAAAGTGCTTATGTTTGTTTTAAATGTCTAAATGGTTGTAGATTGGCAGTTTGCTTGCAGCTTCAACAGCACTGCCCTCTCTGAGATCCTCACAAAATTTACTGATCATTCAGATGATCTTACATTTAGTTTCTGCTCTGTGACTCTGGAAAAGTTTACCTTCTACTATTAATCAAACTCCTCTGTTTCAGTTTTTCAATCAGCTCTTAAAACTACTTTTTTACTTTTTTTTTATTTATGTTGCTGATGTAATGTGCAGTATTTTGGTCACACAAGTTGTTTTAAGAGTGTTTCATAAATAAATGTCACAAACTACTTTTTAAGAGCTTTTAATGGACTGCTGTCAACGATTCTGTGTCCTTTTACAGTCAAACGTGCTCAGTTGATTTGGTCAAGAAGAGCAACAGCGAGGACAAAGAGTTTTAAATCAAATTTATTGATCATTGCCATCAACCAGATCACAAACAATAAGAACCTAATTTACAAGGAGACATCAAATCGCTGTATAATACATATATAATAAAAATTATAAACCAAACATCCAAAATATTTACACACACAAAATGCAGGCACTGACACACCCACACACAACCATATACATGCATATCTACACCCCCCCCAAAAAAACACAAATATATAATGTTATATTTATCTTTTATATCAGCCAAGCAGTCACAACAGACACAGAAGATTAAGATTAACCAATTTGCCAATGTGATTTTTCACACAACAAAATTTGCCCTCCGCATTTAACCCATTCAGGCAGTGAAACTGAAACAAACACGGCTTTTGAGCCTGAAGCGGCCACCAGCATCCGGGGAGCAGTTAGAAGGTTAGGTGCCTTGCTCAATGAATCACTGAACATTGATTGGATTGCATCCCCACGTAAAGCAATACATAAAACATACAAAACTGAGTATGGGATAATTTATGCCTATAAATACCTCTGCAGTAGGAAAAAAAGGTAAAAGAACGATTCCCTGGACTGTTATAACTTTAATGTGTAATTTTAGAAAGGTGTATTGAATGTGTGTTTTACTTGTCCACGCTGTGTTTTACTGGAGTGTGTAAAACTGCCTCAAATAACACACTTTATTATAAACTGTCAAAGCAGAATTGAGCAGAACTCACACGCGCGCGCGCCTATGCAAAACGCTTTGGGTTGGCGGGCGCTAGTTCGACGGCGTCAACGCGATTGGCTGTTGCTGGCGACGCTTTTAGCCAATAAGAAGCTGCAGCTTTGCTATAATACGATATTTCTGTAAGAGCAGGGCTTCATTGTTCCTTCGTTGTTTTGCGAATATATCAGAACTGAAAATGAGCGGAAGAGGGAAAACTGGCGGTAAAACCAGAGCGAAAGCCAAGACTCGTTCATCTCGCGCTGGGCTGCAGTTCCCCGTTGGTCGTGTTCACAGGCTTCTGCGCAAGGGTAATTATGCAGAGCGTGTTGGTGCTGGAGCTCCTGTTTACTTGGCCGCCGTGCTGGAGTATCTCACCGCTGAGATTCTCGAGCTGGCTGGTAACGCCGCCCGCGACAACAAGAAGACTCGTATAATTCCTCGTCACCTTCAGTTGGCCGTCCGTAACGATGAGGAGCTGAACAAATTGCTCGGCGGTGTGACCATCGCACAAGGCGGTGTTCTGCCCAACATCCAGGCCGTCTTGTTGCCCAAGAAGACCGAGAAGGCAGCCAAGACTAAATAAATAGCCAGTCTGCTCGGTTGGCTTTCCTCAAAGGCTCTTTTAAGAGCCACCCACTTTTACGAAAAAGTGCATTTTCCCCCCTTCATATTATTTTGTGGCTGGAAATAAATTCTTGTTTTTATCTATAAATATACACATAGGGTCTGTTGAAGTTTCTACAATGTTCCTCTTCTCGACTGCGTACTGAATGAGTTTTAACACCGACATAAAACAGCTGCTTGTCTGGACGTCAGTGTAAAGCATGTAAAACACATGAACAATAATACATACACCTATGATCTAGAACAGTGTAAAATAACGCGTTTGAATACAGCTGTAAAATGAAGGGAAATTGTTAATATTTGAAAAAAGTTGGCGCGGAAGTAGGCGCCCAATAGTGTTTGAGTGGTGCTGTGACGGTTGTCCAATGAGAACAGCGCGCATCCAAGACGCCCAATGAGCGGCCGCGACTTGACTTAAAAAGGCGCCTGTAGTAGTGATGAGAAATTCGGCTCTCAAGTGAGCCGGCTCTTTATGCTCGGCTCCCAAAGAAGAGCCGGCTCTTTCGACTCCCAAACGTCTCTTATCATTTATATCCTCATATTTAAAAGTAAATAAGCAAAAATAAATGGTTTGTGTGCTGAGAAACCCTTTTGCCTTCAGTCTTTTTATGATAAACTTTATAATTGCTTCATTTTGTGCATTAATTCTGTTAAAAAACATTCTTACATTTAACTTTTTTTTTATAATGTATTTTTTTTTTACCCCTTCCCAGTAGTGGCAGCCAATTAGCCCATCCCCTCCGTTAGGCCTCTCCCCATCACTTTGCAATGTCCCTGACTCTAGGAGGGTGCAGACAAGCACAAGCCTCCTCCGTTGCCCGGGGAGCAATTAGGGGGTTAGGTGACTATATGTATGATTCCTTTTATGAAGGAGTTTTGATGTTAATATATAAAAAGGGGGATAGAAAAGATATAAATAATTGGCGACATCTCACACCAATGAATGTAGATTATAAGGTGTGTGCAAAAGTAATAACGAATAGATTAAATGAAGTCTTGGGATCTATAGTAGCTAAAGATCAAACATGTGCTATCAAGGTAGACAAATGTAGGATAATTTAGGGATGCTAAGAGAAGCAACCCGTAATACTATGGAGCAAGGGTTTTACATTGTAGCTTTAGATCAAAAGAAAGCCTTTGACCTAGTATCAAGGAAATATCTCTGGCAGTATAATCTACCAGAAAAATTTATTGATAAGATGCATTTACGCTGATTCAAAGATTGAAGTTAATGTTAATGGAGGCTTAACCAAAGATTTTAAAATATCCCATGGGGTTAAACAAGGATGTCCATTAAGTGCTGCCTTGTATGTTTTAGTTATAAGCCCTCTTATAATGAAGATTAATCAGGATGCAAGATTAAAAGGTATCCAAATTGGTAAAAAGAAAGTCATAATAAATGCATATGCTGATGACATAACCGTTTTTGTAAAATCAGAAGAAGACTTTCAGATAATATCTGAACATTTTCATAAAAATGAAAATGTATCAGGTGCTAACTAGCATTCCCCAGTTTTTTTTTTTCTTGTTCCCTCTCCCTCTAGTGGTAGACCCGGGTTTTTTAGATTCTTGTTTTCCCCTCCCTCTGATGGGCCATCAGCTACCAACTATTCTTATGTAAATGATTGCTGGGTTTCCATCCACCCACTCTGGTTTTGCTTTTTTGTGTTCTGTCATTACAGAAAAAATAAACTGTTTTATATTGTTGTAATTTAAAATAAAATGTAATTTCAGTGGACACTGTCAATGCTTGTATTTTATTTTATTTTATAAAATATATGTTTCTTTGTATTATTATACTATTTACTTCAATTTCATTTTATTATTATTTTTGTCTTTACTAAAATAAATGTATATGTAATAATGTATGTATACCGTTGGCTATGAAGGTAGAAATGTTATATTTTCATACATAATTACAAATTATCATACATTTTGTATGTGAATGTAATTGTATGTATAATTGAAATGTAATTTCAGTAGAGATTTATTTACAATAATATATTACATTCTAATTTTATATATTGAATTCTAATTTATTAGAATAATAAATAATACACACTTACAATTTAATTTGTAGTATTATTATACAATAAAATTATTACACATCATTTTACAACATTTTACTATTTCATTTTATTACAACAACAAAATATGGTTTATTTTTTCTGTACAACTGAGCTTCAGCATCTATCAGCTTTCACAGAATATATATACAGCTATAAACATTATTATTTTATAAGTGGTTTCTGTTCTTCTGCAACTGGTGTGTAAGTGTGTGTCTAGTTTCACACACTTACACACCAGGTGCAGAAGAATAACAAGATGTATAATACATAAGATGTAACAGAAATTAGAAGTTTCCCTTGTGTACAGTACGGGCAGATTTGAATACCGCGCTTGAGGGAGCCGGCAGTGACTTTACCGTCCTATTCATATAAAATAAAATAGAATTTATAATATTACATACAGAGTATGTACAAGCAGTGACAGTCTCCATTGAAATAACATTTTACTATTTCATTTTATTACAACAACAAAATATGGTTTATTTTTTCTGTACAACTGAGCTTCAGCATCTATCAGCTTTCACAGAATACATATACAGCTATAAATATTATTATTTTATAAGTGGTTTCTGTTTTTCTGCAACTGGTGTGTAAGTGTGTGTCTAGTTTCACACACTTACACACCAGGTGCAGAAGAATAACAAGATGTATAATACATAAGATGTAACAGAAATTAGAAGTTTCCCTTGTGTACAGTACGGGCAGATTTGTATACCGCAAGTGAAGGAGCCGGCAGTGACTTTACTCTACTGAAATTAGACACACACTTACATAACAGGTGCAGAATAATAATAAGATGTATAATATATAAGATGTTACTTAGAAATTATAAGTTTCTATCGTGTACAGTATGGGCAGATTTGAAATAGCGTGCGTGAAGCAGTCGGCAGTGACTTTACCATCCTATTCATATAAAATAAAATAAAATGTATAATATTACGTACAGAGTATGTACAAGCAGTGACAGTCTCCACTAAAATTACATTTTATTCTAAATTACAACAACGAAATATGCTTTATTTTTCTCTGTACAACTGAGCTTCAGCGTGTATCAGTTTTCACAGAAGCTCACGTGTGTTCGGCCGGCCGGCCGGCCGCTCCGCTCGCGTTTGTGTGTGCAGCATGATTCCTGCTCTAAAATTATATATAATTATTTTTTTCCTTCAAACTTTGTGGAAAGAGTAAAACTCTTGCCTGTGAGAGGGAGTTTTGTGTCTGTGTGAGAGGCAGGGGGGAAGACACGCTTATTTTGCATAACAAGCAGCGCAGCGAGGTGTGAATGTGTCACATTCCTGAGCGGGGGGTTAAGAGAGGGAGAGAACCTGCAGACAGCCTGATTTTCAGTGGTAAAATTTTTGCCCATTTGGGAAAGCTAGTTTAAATACATTTAAAACAGAGTGTTTATGGATAGGAAATGTTCAAGACAAATTTAAAATAGATGTTCCTGAAGTTCAACAGATAAAGATCTTGGGGACCTATTTTGATAATAAAGGCTGTGTTGAGGGAAACTGGTAAAAAAAAATTAAGTTAAAAGAAGAGGCTGACAAATGGAAGAAACATCATTTAAAGATAAAATTAGTATTTTTAATACTTTTATTTGATCAAAAATGATATGTTTAGCCTGTGTTTCCACTTACTAAAAATTGGGTTAAAATATTACTAAACTCAGTGTAAATTTTATTTGGGGTACAACAAGAGAAGTGGTCTAAAGAGATATGGAGTAAGATGTCACTCATTGTTGCAAATGTTGTTTTTAACTATTAATCAGTGTGTTTTGGTATTTTAGACTCCACTTTTGATATGAAATATTTTGATCCCTTTTGGTACACTGTTTGTCTGGTTAAAGTAAAAATGTGGAAGACCAGGTACAAAATGACTACTGAACAACTTTTTATATCCAGTGATGATGTTATTAAAAGTATTAAAACAACTGAGATGACAAAAAACTTTGAATGTACTCTTTAACAATGAATCCATGTGGGACTTTTTAAAAATGTAACATGTGGTTTTCTTATATGTACATATATTTTATTGTATGACTTTCTGATTCTCTGCTGTCTGTATTTTTGAAATATTAATAAATTATAAATGAAAAGTATGTAGTGAGCCAAACGAGAAGACTCACCAGCAATGCGCTCAAAGATGTCACTGACGAAGGAGTTCATGATCCCTATGCTTTGGAGGAGATACCAGTGTCGGGATGGATCTGCTTCAACACTTTGTACATGTAGATAGCATAGCTCTCCTTCCGGGACTTTCTGCGTTTCTTGCCTCCCTTATCGGCCATCTTGGTCACGGCTTTCTTAGATCCCGTCTTCAAGGCGGACTTTGAGTTTTTAAATCAACTTTATTAAAGCTTTTCACCAAACAAATTTACAATAAACCAGCAAAATTACAAACTTTGAGACATCATCTGGTTCAGGCATCTCAATAGTCTTCTGATTTAAATTTTAAATGTCACAAAATTTGAGACATCAATGGCATTCCATCTAGTTTTCATACAAACAAACACTCTGGATATCAATTCCACATCATAACATTACACATAATATTACACCACCCATGTTCACCAAAACAACATCTATCAGTATTAATATTATTACAAATATATTAAAAACATGTAAATAAATTCCATGGTATAACACTTCCTTTTGCTCTTTTCCTCACACTTTTTCTTTTGCTTTAATTTAACAATACATTGTTTCACCACTTTTTCACTGTTTATAAAAATATTATTTAATGTCATCTGTGTTCTTGTCAACCAAATTTGATTCACAATTGTACTAATAAATATCCAATATAAAATATGTTTTTTACTAAATTGATCAAAATTAAAACCTTCATATATAATTTCTATTCTAGTTCTGTTAATATCTAAACCATATTGTTTAAACATATCCCAAAATTTCTATTGACCTGTAACAATCTACCAACAAGTGTCCAATTGTTTCTTTTTCATCCCATTCTGGCATTGGACACACAGTCGTTTTAACAAAAAAACTCCACTTAACTACAGATCTAACTGGGAGTCTACCCAAAGCTGCTAACCACATTTTATCTGTTACCTTTCCTGAGATATGATGGTCTTTCAAAAGACAATAAATTTTCATTTTCATTACTATTACAATCACCAAAAGAAACAGATTTCCATACTTATACTCAATAATCTGTGCATATATCATTTTATTTGATGAGCTGAGCCAATTTATATCTAAATGTGCATTTTTACTCATGAAACTATAATACATTTTCTTATAATAGGGTACTTTGTCTTTTTTCTTAAAAACTTTTTTTTAATTTTATATTTAATTTATTCTAATTATCCAAATTACCAATCCACAACACCTTCTTCTGAATACTACTATAAACATGCTTACAAAAACTAATCCTCAATTTATCTCCCATTTCTAAAAGTCCCAATCCACCTTTAGATTTACACATATACATATATTCTCTTTTAGTAACTTCTCTATTGTTACCCCACACTGTTCTAACACATATTTTATTAATTCTAGTTACTATACTATCTGTAGGTGGAAAAACTATTGTTAAAAACATTAATTTTGACAAAATAAATGTAATAAATTGTATGCGAGTATTATAGCTAACATTCCAAATTATAACCTTTTTAGACTCCTCTGTTATTTCTTCTATTTTATTTAACCAATTTTTTTCTACAACATCTGTATTTGTAAAAATTATACCTAAAAATTTTAATTCATTCCTCTCTTCTATATGTATTTTTAATTTTTTACATGGATCACCAATCCACAAGGCATCTGTTTTTGTGTGATTTAAACAGGCCTTCTCATAAACATGCATAAACTCTATCCAATTCACTCTCTGATTTTACGCTTTGCGATGGTAGGCTGCACGGACGAGTCGCTTCTCTCTTCATCCATGAGATCTTCAGCAACTTCCTGATGCACTTGTTCTCAAAAGCCTGAATATACGTCTTTCTTCCTCTTTCTTCAATGTCCAGGCTTCACATCCATATGTAGCTGCTGGCCAGACTATTTTGTAGTCCTACAGACGAGCAAGATGCCAGAGCCCGCCAAGTCCGGCATAATCCTTAATTAATAAGACTGTTTAAGTATATTTTTTGAAAACTGCCAAGACCTTGCGGTTTGGTGGCTTCTTCCTTTTCGAGTTCGTTTAATTCCTGTGGTGAAACCAAACAGACTTTGAAGTGTT
>BRDA01056371.1:0-17340 GCA_036984385.1 Crenuchus spilurus
ATTTGTTGACGCCATGAAATTTTGAAACAACATATTTTTCACTTAAAATGTTACATTTACTCAGATTAAACTTTTGATCTGTGATTTGTGTTCTACTCTGAATAAAATATGAGATGTTGGCATCTCCACATCATTGCATTCAGTTTGTATTCACAATTTGTTTAGTGTCCCAACTTTTTTGGAATCCGGTTTGTACATACATGAATGCACACACATCTTACATGTCCATATGTCTGCATGTCCAAAACATATTACATCCATCCATTATCCCACGCTTCAGGGTCGCGGTTAGTCCCCTACCTCCTCACTGGGTGCAGGGCAGGGCATTACACTATCCAAGTAAGCCCAGGACAGGGCGCCAGTCCATCTCTGCATATCATTTTACATATTTGCCCAAATAAAAGTAATTGCATTTGTGAATAGTTGCCAGTTCAGATTGTGACTTCTAAAGAAACAGGTCAGATGCTAAGGACAGGTGAAGAGATTCAATGTGCTGCTCAGGTTGGTGAGATTGACTCCCAAGAAAGTTGGTAATCATGTAGGTGTACTAGAGACTTCTAAAGGGCTGTTTCCTGCTTGTGGTTAGTGCTTAAGAATGTTCAGGCTCAGTTCCCTGTAGAAAGTGTTGGGAAGACTAATTTAAAATTTACATTTGAGGCATTTAGCAGACGCTTTTATCCAAAGCGACTTACAATTGGGGGTTAGGTGCCTTGCTCAAGGGCACTTCAGTCGTGACCTGCCTGGGGATCAAACCGGCGACCTTCAGGTCACCAGACCAGATCCTTAACCACTAGGCCACGGCTGCCCCCTCCAAAAAAACACTTTGAACTACAACACAAAGACAGTGACTTTGGGTAAATATGTAATATGACTTATATATGACTGGGCCTTACTGTAGCCCTGTAAGAATGGAATAAGTTTTAGGAGCAAGTTTGCCTAACACTGCCACTTTTTGCCTACCACTTGCCATTTGCTCCCATCCTCAAGATCATATACCCAGCAAAAAGAGTGTGAGAGAGAGAGAGAGAGAGAGAGAGAGAGAGAGAGAGAGAGAGAGAGAGAGAGAGAGAGAGAGAGAAAAACCAGTGAAGCTGTTATTATGTGAGAAAGTAAGCAGGTGGGAAGGTGGGTGGGAGCGAACCTTTAGAGGCCGAAAGTAGTGTGTGACCAAATATGTCTCTGTGTGTCTGTCTCTGTGTATGTGTGTGTTGTGAGTGTGAGAATGTGTTGGCAGCTCTCTGAGGCTGGTGATCACTCCTCCAAACAGTTGCCGAGGGGATTGTGACTCTCGGAAAAGTGGAAACACTAACAGCTCGGAGAGAGGCGCAAGCCCCATAGGGAGGAGAAGCAGTATTTACAGCAGAACGATGG
The DNA here is from genome assembly GCA_036984385.1 of Crenuchus spilurus. NCBI lineage: Eukaryota > Metazoa > Chordata > Actinopteri > Characiformes > Crenuchidae > Crenuchus > Crenuchus spilurus. The sequence goes on from BRDA01056371.1 coordinate 1,372, forward strand.
GCCCCAGCCAGACCTGGTAATTGCAGTTCATTATCTCATATTGATTTAATTAGCTCCTCCACGCTGCTCTGGATTTCTGCTTTGCATCCTCACATGGGAGGGTTTTGTGAACATGTGTGTGTGTGTGTGTGTGTGTGTGTGTGTGTGTATGGCTAACATTGGCAGATAAGTGCATCCACATCCATGAACATAAACCAGAATATTTATAATCAGGGAGCAATCCAACTCCTATCCAATACACATACAGTACATACATCTTCTCAAAAATAATGTCCTACAGCACAACTTCAAAACCTGCATATACATTATTTTGATTGGAAAATATGAGCAATACCATTTTCTAATACTTCAATGTAAATATATAATATATATATTCGCTGCTGAAGGTGAGCACTTTTGATTCGCTAATGCCAGTCATCAGCTGTCTCATTGTTAGCAGATGGGGCTGGTTAGGTGCAGTCATGGGCCACCTTCTCCGATTGGCTGTTCGCCTTTGGGGACAACCTCCTTCTCCCTGATTTGCTAGTGCCAGTCAGAAGCTATCATTGCTCCCAGCTGTGACATATCCTTTAAAAGGGTTCTGTGTCATGTAGCTAATGCAGAGTCATTTCACTTTGGCCTGTGTAGGTCTGGCTTTTGTCAGTAACAGGTATTTTTTGAGGGCTTGCCCTACCTTTTATAAAGAAAAAGAAGCTAAAAACAAAAACTATTTTCTTCTCATTTCATGCCTCAGTAGGTTTCATCCCAGATGCTGAGATGCTTTCTTCTCTCTGTCTTAAGTGTGTGTGAGTTGACATTGGGGAATCTGCTCTGTATCCTAGCATTCCAAGCTAGGTTTATGCCCCCTAGAAGCTGACCTGGTTTGGCAGGCTGCCTGTAAATCCTGTGTGCCCCGGCCCATCCACCCCGGGAGCCTTGAGTGCCAATTTCAGTTTGTATTTTTGTTTCCCCATTTTATTATTTTTGCCACCTACTCTATCTGCACTTGTACGTGGGACAGATATAGTATATGGGGCACACACTACTGTCCCACTCCATATGAATTGCTGTCTGTCCCATCACACTCATTTCATTTAGGCTTTACAGCACTTTGGTACACTCGTTCACACTGATGTTGTATGGATTGGTTCTGCTTTGTAAATAAAACACACATGATAGCCAATCAAAACAGAAGTTATTTAAATAATCAGCCTTAAAACTGCATTAACAAGTCACACTTTTTCATTTTTTCAGTTTTAAAAATTAGATTTTCAGTTTTATAAATGAAAACTGGTGGTTAGGGATCTGATGTTGTGATCAGAAGGTTGCTGGTTCGATTCCCAGGCTCGACCTGTGGTTAAAAGTGTCTGCTAAATGCCTTAAATGTAAATGTAAATACATAACAAATGTAGGATATGGTACATTGAATTGTTTTCATTTACTAAATTGTTCCAAAACATTACTGGCAAAAAACTAGCTAGTCTAAGAGAGAGACTTATGAAATAAACACTTAAAGTCTGTTTCTTCCTGCAAGAAAGTAGATTTTATGTATTATTTTTGTAAAATTGCTGAATAGTTATTCAGACTGTGGGCAATAACACTTGCATAGGGCTGAGTTAAGGAGAATGTTTACAGGTTGTGAAATTAATTCTTTGTTTTCTAGGTTTAAAAATGCATGTTTATGAATCGTGGACAATATAATTATCTTTAAAGTGTTTTATGTAAAAATAAATAAATTAGAAATAGTCAAATACAATGTGATTTGTTGCTAATAAGTGTCTTAAGTTTGCTCTGATGAAGTGAAGGAACAATTCTTTTGTCTTTGCAACATAAAACAATGCTGTTTTTAGGGTCTTTTTTGTGTCACTTTTAGTGTTCAGTTTTCCCCAGCAACAGCCTATACACACAGCACTTGCATTATGAAAGTGAAACATTTAAAGAAAATGGTTCTTCTAAAACTCCTTTTTCATAATTGAAACATTGTGCCAGACAGAGAAAATATTTTAATCAAAGAATATTTTCAAGATCAATAACAGAAGGTGTGCCTTGAATATTTAAAACTGGGAACCTATGATTAATTTTAATGCATTTTAAATATCTTAAAGATGTATTTTCTTTATCAAAAGCATTTCAAACTCCAATTGAGGAGAAATCTTCTGAGAGAATTTAAAGTTATTTCACATGGAAAGGAGTCCTTTTTTCCCCCCCGACATTGCCACAGCCTTTCTTCTTGACTTTGACACTGCCTTCTTGGAATACTTCAAAAGGAGTGAAGAAGGGGGGAAGTGAGCAGCTTAAATCAGTAACAAGTTTCAAAAGGGCAAGAATTATTGTACCTCTCTGGGTTTTCACAGAACAAAGGCTCAGACATTACGATCCCTATCCTACAACAGCGACGAGGGCTTTGTAAGTGACTTGGTAACAACAGGAAAAGAAGTTTGTCTTCACTGAAGCGCTGATTTAAATGTTGAGCTTTCACATTTCCAATCCTCCTATCACCACACTTGCTAGCATGTGTCACTCAAGTCAGTATTTATATTCATGTTTTCTAAGAGGAGTAAGTCATTTCTGATAGCTATTCTTGGTATAACCTTGCTCCCGTTTTTCTTTTGTTTTCACTTATATCACTCCTGTTATGTGCAAAAGGGCAGAAAATCACTATTTTTTTTCTCGAGTGTTCTTTCACTGTCATACCATATCATTCAGCATCAAAAACACATTGTTGTGGATGTCTCATGATATAACATGTCAGTGTACTGACAAGAAGGAAAGAAAACATTTGGCAAAAGAAGTAACAAGCTAAACTGTACCACACGAATAACTATCACACAATGCAAATTCATAGAAACGTAGTTCAAAAGGTTGTTCTAAACTTTTTCTCGACTTGTTCTACTGTTTACTGTAGTTGTTTGTATATAGAGCTTCCATATGTAGAGGATAAAAAGTAGTTTTCAACTTTTTTGCTTTGTTTTCAGGATCTAATCCTAACTAGAGCAAGTGTTAGACTCTTCAGTGAGGGACAGCATTAGAGATAATACAGTACAATGAGTAAACTGTAAAGAAGTGAGATCATTACAGCTAAAAATGTGTATTATTTATTATCAGTGGTGGACAAAGTACTCAACTCTAGTACTTAAGTAAAAGTATTGATACTCATGATCAAAATTTACTCAACTACAAATAAAAGTTGCTCAGTCAAAAGTTTACTCAAGTTAAAGTACTGAAGTACGTACTTTTGAAAATACTTAAGTATTCAAAAGAACATGCATTTAAAAATACTCAAATTCAAAAGTACAAATTATATTTTCTAATATCAGTACAATGATGTATTGTTTTGAGTTCTTTTACAGAACCTTGTAACTTGTTGAAACCACCTGATGATGTATAGACATGTAGAACCACTCTGGAACAAAAAGTCTACACCACCTGTAAAACTTCAACATTAAAATGCAATTAAAAAATGGGACTATTTTTGAAATTTGTAAAAAAAAATTTATTTATTCCCACACCCCCCACCCCCAAAACAAAAAAAAACAAAAAAACTGGTAATTAAGAACTACCATACTTAACATAGAAGCATACAAAACAATGAAAGCTCTGCAGTTTGGTGTGGTGGTTTCTCTGCTTGACTTTCTCCAACCGTCTCCATTGCTGATTTTTGTTTGAATGAAAGCGGGAGCTCAGCTCAAGTCGACGATGGCGTAATTCCAAATCCCAGGTGTGAGCAGATACTGTGATTAGTTCCCTTTCTTGTGAGGAGTATAGCATGTGGCCAATTGCCTTTCAGTAAAGAAAAGCAGCAACAATGGATTACAAAGCTATGCTGATCCAAAAGGAACGAGGAATGTAGTGGAGTCGAAAATACAATATTTGTCTTTGAAATGTAGTGAAGTGAAAGTCATCAATTCACCAAAAAATAAATACTCAAATAAAGTAAAAATACTCAAAAAATATACTTAAGTACAGTATTCAAGTAAATGTACTTTGTTACTGTCCACCACTGCTTATTATTATTGTATTATTATTATTACCAAATGTTTGTGGATACAACTTCTAAAGCATGCATCCAGCTACGTTAAGCAGGCATGGGCTAGAGGGGTATAAAACACTGAGCTGTGAAGCAGGGGTTCTCTGCAATGATGGTGCTTCATTCAAAAACGTTTGGGATGAGTTGGGAATGTAGGGCGATGATGATCATCCAACATCCTGACCTCACTAACGCTCTTGTTGCTGAATGCAATCAAACATCAATGCTCCAAAATCTAATACACAGCATGGACAGACCTGGAGATCCGAAACAGTTATTCTAACTATAGCAGGATAAATTCCTTTTTGATACCCTTTGGAATTTATAATGATGGGTGTCCCAGTGCTTTTGTATTTATAGTGTACCCATCATATCTTCTGGGTCTGTATTTGTATTTGTTGGATAAAGAAATAATGTGCTGAAGAAGAGAGAGCTGCTTTCCACAGCTGCTTTTATCCGTATCTACTAGCTAAAGTAAACTCATTGATCTTGCTTTAGGCTATGTTGCAGCCAGTGGTATGGGGAACATTTCATTGGTAGAGGGAAAATTGATTCAATTAAATACCAAATTCAGCAAATTCTGGAAGCAAACATTACACCATCTGTTAAAAAGTGACTGTACCAGACCATAAACACATGCCTAAATCAGTACATGATGAACTGGTGGAGTAAGCTTCCATTACTTTTCAAATACATTACGCTTGATCTACAGCATCTGGGTAAGGTTGACAATACAATGACGGACGAGGACTGTGAGACAGGAGGGAACCTGTATGGCAATCATAATCAGACTAGGGGAACAGGGCTGTAAAGGTCACGTGACAACACAAGGATGTGGCGTAGGCAGAGATGACAGAATGTAAAGAAATAACAGCACATGGACACAAGACTAAGATAGGGCAAGATGTGACAAGGGCATAGACAACAGAACATAAAGAACACATGGACACGACTGAGGGGAAGGTTTTACAATAACACAGGTTTCTTTATTCAAGTTAATTAATTTAATAAAAGTCTCCTCTAAACATCACTCATGTTGCTGAAATTTTCGATCATTGATCCCCAGTTATTTCTTAAGCTACTTCATTTTGATCTTTCAGGGAAAAACACCACAAATATATTACTGATTACAGATGACAATTTTGCCAAGCATATTTAATTTTTATTATTATTAAAAACCAGTTTTTAATTTTTACTAAAGTCAAAAGTAAAAGATATACATGTGCTCAAATAAAATCTAAGCAATGCTGATTTTATAATAGAAATAATAATAATAATAATAATAATAATTATTATTATTATTATTATTATTATTATTAATTTTTTTTAATATATTATTATTATTATTATTATTATTATTATTATTATTAAATGTCAGTTAAAACACTAACACCTGGTGATGCTAGAAGTGCCAATTCTGTAGTGATTAACTCCTTCAGTGCCTGTCTGTTTTGTCGAGTCACTTTACATGGGGCAGTCAACTCTTTTATGTTTGCTTCACCATTTGGGATCCTCTTCAAAAAGATGGGCCATCGTTGGCTAATTAACAATTATTAACAGTACCACTGTGAGGGCAGCTTAATTATCATAAATTACTGCCTAATTAAAATGTGATTGCAGCCTCAATAGTTATAAATCATTAATTTTTTAACACCCTTATCGCAAGACGTAAGGTACCCGTTCAACAAAGAATCCATTAGGGAAAAATGAATTCAATAGTTTCTATTAACTCACCCCTACCAGTTGTCCCTAATGTAGTCATTACCAGTAATTACTTCTCCTCAACACATTGGTTTTATGCACACATATTAAGAAACAATTACTCTTTTACTGGTGCGAGATTGTGCCAAGGACTAACTTAGGCTTTGGGATGTTCTGAATTAGAGCAGATAATTTTTTTTTTTTGCTGGTCTTTGCTAACCTGTGGTATTGAGTGCACTCAGTCATTTAAAATGACTTTTTAAAATTTATTAATAGCAAAAAAGCCAGAAAAGTGTTTAGATGTTATTCTAATCTGTAATTGTGTGTGTTGTGTGTGTACTAACTCATCAGTGTTATAAATGGGTTGACGTTTGGATACAGAGCAGCCACTTCTTTTATACTATTTTTGATTTGTGCCAGAATAAAAAGTCATAAACTGAGTAGATGAATGTTGTTCATTTACTGTCCATTATACTAGCAATCAATACATTTATTTTTATGCTTAATCAAGTAATCAGAGTTTATTTTAAAAAGGGTAAACAACAAAAAGCGGTTAAATGGAACAATAATTAAACTTCTCTTTTTAAAAAATCCATAATACTTTGAAAATTTGGGCAGCTTCTGCCTACTTGGAATAATCATTAAAAAATAGATCCAGTAGTGAGGAAATACTACAGACTAGCATTCAGGATAATCAGGATGAAGGAACTGAAAAAATGTACTGATTTGTCCTTCAAATAAAGATGGAGCAGCCATAGCCTGGTGGTTAGGGATCTGGTCTTGTGACCAGAAGGTTGCCAGTTCGATAATAAGACACCTAACCCCAACTTCTCCCTGAGCATCATGGACAAGGCACCACTTCAGTCACATGTTCTCACAGTCTAGTGTGTTGTGTACAATCACACTGGCAAAAAGTTTAATCTAATCATTAAAGAGAACAGCAAATAAAAAAATTAATGGATCCTCAACTAAATCAAACCTCAGCTTTCACTAACCAAACTGAAGATCTTTTATCTTGGACACATTATGAGTAGAACCAGTTCACTGGACAAGACAGTTATGCTTGGAAGAGTTGAAGGTAAAAGAGAAAGAGGACCAGCAACAAGATGAATGGATACAATCAGAGGAGTCATGAAGGAGCCATTAAGAAACCTGATGACCCAAACAGAAGACAGGATGTTCTGAAGAAACAATCTCCATATAGTCACCAGGAGTAGGAATAGACTGGACGGCAGTTGATGATATAATTGCTTAATATTTTCCCGCCCACTGGTACATTGTGTTATAATCAAAACTTATAAGTCATCACATTTTAGTCAAAGATTGTGGGAAATTTGGCCCATAAATGAAAGAGTGGCTCAGCAGGCTAAGACGCCGACACTAAGACCAGAGAATCGCGAGCTTGAATCCTGGTAATGCTGTTTGCCATCGACAGCCGGAGCCCAAGAGAGCAAAATCTGGTCGTGCTCTCTTTGGCGGGTAGATGGCGCTCTCTCCCCATCACTTTCACAATATAATGGCGTCTACTGTTTGGTCCATCGGAGCTGGGGATCCTGTACTTTCCTCTGTTGGCTCCACAGTGATGGTGTATCAGGGGTAGTGTTAGAAGAGGCGGTGGCTGCATCTGAGGATGCTTGTGTTTGTCTTCACCCTCCTAGAGTCAGGGACATTGCAAAGTGATGGAGAGAGCCTTTAGCGGATGGGATGGGTTAATTATCTAGTACTACATTGGGAGGGGTGAAAAAATAGGTAAATACTAAATATAAAAGAAAAAAATTATATTGAGAAATTAAGAATTTTGTTTAAGAAAATGTTTGGAGAAACATTATCCATATGCCCAGAAGTCAACTTGATGACACTTAATATAATTATGACTATTATTACCAAGAATATGAAGTCTTTGTAGAAATTGTCAGCTATTTACTGCAGGTTTATTGCAGAAAAGTATTATTTTAATCCAGTGAGTCTTTGAGTTGTAAAGATTTGAGATTACAGTGGTAACCCTACTTACGAGTTTAATCCGTGCAGGAGCCGAGCTCGTTAGCTGGTTTTCTCATTAGCTTGATGCATTTTTCCCATAAGAATACATGTAAAACTGATTAATCCGTGTCAGCCGGCCAATATACAGTATACTTTAATATGCTAAATAATGTGTTTTCCCACTATTGTAAGTCGTTTTGGATAAAAGTGTCCGCTAAATGCAATGTAATGTAATGTAATGTGTTTATATGGGTTTTTTAAAAAATAACCGTGACGACATTTAGGCTGTGTAGGCTGGCCACTAATGAGAGGGAGACCGACGGTGCTCGTGAAGGCTGGTGGCTAAGTAGGACAGGAGGACGGGCGTACGTGTATGGCATGGTTACACTTATCATATGAAAAGTAAAAGTAACATTTATCTAACTTTCTTGTTCACTACCTTTTGCCTTCTTTGTGTCGCTTTCACTTTCACTAGCACTTTCACTTTCACTGGACAGCGGTCAAAAGTAATGACTGACCTCCTCTTCTACGCTAGCATCTAGGGGATGCTACGACCACAGCGCCCCTAGTGGTTTGGCATACTTGAAGAAATTTACGCTACTCGTTAGCTGGAATATTACTCATTACCTGGAACAAAAATATTCCGAGATCTCGACTCGTTACCTGGAAAACTCGTTAGTAGGGATGCTCGTAAGTAGGGTTACCACTGTACTGAGATTCATAGTTGAGTGCTTTTTGGTTTAGGTATCTCCTGTATTAACTGTTCTCATTGCAATCTTCTGAAATATCTGTTGATTATGGACTAAATCAGGCCTGTTTTTGTAGATTCTCCCACTTCTCTATTCAGGCTAAAGTCTTCTTCACTCTCAACATGTGCTCTGCTAGACCAGCCACTTCCCTAGTGTCTGTTTTTCTTTGGCTCCCTTGCTCTCCTACTGTCTTCTCTCTCTAACAAGCTGACTCTAGGGGTGAGGAGATGTGAGGTGTATGTATGTGTGTGTGTGTGTGTGTGTGTGTGTGTGTGTGTGTGTGTGTGTGTGCATGCCTGCGTGTGTGTGTGTGTTTGTTTGTGTGTATTATTTACCCGTACATCTGTCAGGCATCCAGGGTAAACGGACGAACACAGGTTCATCCATATTTCAGACCTTGTGGCAGATGCGGGCAGCCAGGGCTCCAGCGTGGCTAGTGGGCTGAACTTATGAAATATTGAAGGGATAAAGTTCAGGTTAGATCATTCAGGGACCATGGCCTGTTAACCAGCAGCTTTAGAGCAGGTGGGGTGTTTACCTCCTGTATCCCCACGAGACAACTGTCTTGTTTAAACTCGCAAAATATAGCAAGTTGCCTTGTAGAAGAAAGGAACGGGTTTGACTACTTCAGCAGTCACGAAAAGTAGAAGAGTACATGTAGTTGAGCAACAGTACTTAAAACTTCTTTTTCCTGGATTTTTTGTAAAGTGATCAAATCATAAACAAATTGTTTTACTTGTTTATTCTTTTGACTAATGATGTTAGAATAGAGTTATGTTAAGATTATATATTTAATGAAATAATTTGTTTTATAGATTATATTTTGACAACCATGCAATTTGATGTATTGTGCAGCGTATGGTCTGCGCACTGAGAGGCTAACCCCCCCACACACCTCTTCAATCTCTGCAGCGATGCTGACAGCACTCCTGCGTCTATCTTTCAAAGACAGCATTTGGATGTGACGCTGAGCACGTGCATTCAGCTTCTTTGGACGACCAACACGAGGTCTGTTCTGAGTGGACCCTGCTCTTTTAAAACACTGGAAGATCTTGGCCACTCATTTTCAGGGTGTTGGTAATCTTCTTGTAGCCTTGGCCAACTTCATGTAGTGCAACAACTCGACTTTTAAGATCCTCAGAGAGTTATTTGCCATGAGGTGCCATGTTGGAACTTTCAGTGACCAGTATGAGAGAATGTGAGAGCTGCACTGCAAAATTGAACACACCTGCTCCCTATGCACACCTGAGACCTAGTAACACTAATGAGTCACATGACATTTTGGAGGGAAAATGACAAGCAGTGCTCAATTTGGATATTTAGGGGTGTACCTCTTAGGGGTGTACTCACTTTTGTTGCCGGTGGTTTAGACATTAATGGCTGTATATCGAGTTATTTTAAGGGAAGATTAAATTGACACTGTTATATAAGCTGCACACAGACGACTTTTCATTGTGTCAAAGTGTCATTTTGTCAGTGTTGTCCCATGAAAAGATATACTTACATATCTGCAGAAATGTGAGAGGTGTACTCACTTTTGTGATACACTGTGTATATATATATATATATGTGAGAGCTGCTTGCTCTCAACAGCTACTACAGACAGCAAAGTTGACAGTGCTCTCTCGGTGAGTATATAGCACTCTCTCCCCATTACTATTAAGTAATGTCGGCTGTCTCAGGCATTTGCTAGCTGGTCCATCAGAGCTGGGAATCCTGCGCTTTCCTCCAAGCATGTTGGCTGCCCATTGATTATGTATTGGCAGCAGATTGAAAAGAGGCGGTGGCTGACTTCACATGCATGTGCTAGTATTCACCTTCCTAGAGTCAGGGACATTACAAGACTACAGCATTACAGCATTGGGGGGGGGGGGACTGTGTTAAAAACAACATGTCATTATGGCATCACCCGTGAGTGGGAAACTGATGTTAGACTGATGTGTAAAGGATATATAAAGCTTAGAAAATGCTGATATGCAAAGGTTTTATTCTTTAACAACAGGAACAAATATCTGCCTATCATGCAAAAGAAACTCACACTTGTTTATCAGTCTGTCTTGATTGTGATTGTGCTCAGTAAGAGCACACCCCATGTTGTCACTGTCTGTTAATCAATAGATTACACTTTAATGGCACACAATAATGCCTGAACAATGATTTTGCATCTGTATGCCTGTCGGGGGTCTTGTGTTGATTGCACTGTCAATTGATTTTGGAAACACAGGTGACTTCAGTGGTTGTGCATATTTATTAGTATGTACATGAAAACACACACATACACACATCCAGAGTGTAAAAGTTCCCTCCGCTCATGTACAGACTGTAGACTGAACTGATAGTTAATTATCTCAGAATTTTATCAAATGTAGCTGCTGTCAATCAGTTTAATAGTACATAACAGGCCACTGCCTTGTTGATGTCAATGCTAGGCTGAGAATGGTCCACTACTGGAATAACATCTGGTCAGTGTTGATCTTATGCGGGTCCACCTGGATGTTGTTAGAGAGTGTGAATGATAATATGTGCTGTAACAACAGGGATGCAGTCAGTATCTGTATAAAAAGTGTAGGTACAAGGGTGGTGTTATCTAATAAACTAGTAACTCAGTATGTTATATAATAAGAGTGTTCAGTTCCACTTCTACAGAAGCCAAGTTCAGCAAAGTTTGTTAACCTCCCTCCTAAAACGTGCCTCCTAAATCTGGTAACAGGTCTCTAAAAACTGGTATGTATTATATAGTGTGAGTCAGGAATGTCACTAGAGATTTGCATGGATGGAGAGCTAAAGTTTTATTAGAAGGTCTGGTGGCATGGTTTCCCAGCAGACTTTAAATTGGCTGTTCCTCGTGAACTTTAAGAGTTGCGATTGACAGAAATTTGATTAAAATGGCTATGAGCGCAAGTTGGCATAAGTGTCACTTACAGTATATATTACTAGTGAATTTTTGAGATTTTAAATGAGAATATTAAATATGATTTATGACGCAGTGCTAGCATTTCAGCTTTTTACATTTGTAATATAAAAGCATTGGAGCCAAGAGGGTATTTTGAGTCAATGACACTATGTAACTATACAAATGCAAAAAGTAATTGGCATTCATAGGGCAGTACAATTACATTCCCTAATTAAGGGTACTGAAGAAGACAGTTTGTCTCCATTACTTCTGAGAGTGCATACAAGAACCTCAACAAACCTTTCAAAGGATTCTTATAAAGAAGTGCTTTTTTTAAATTAATTTTATAAATTTTATACATTTATAAATTTTATAAAAAAATTTAAAAAATATATTAAAAATTTTATATAAAATTTTTAACATTTAAAAAACCTCAATATAACCAGGGCTAGGGTTGGATTGCCAAAGTGAATGTTGAATTTTTGAATTTTCCTACAATGGTGCATTTACTTCTACATTTTACAGTGAAACTAAGAATTAAAATCTATGCAATGTCAGAAGTTCTGCTTACACCATCAGCAGTGTCTGTGTTTATAACTAATGATAATGTATTATCTGAAGTCTGAATGTCTCTTCCTGTGCTGTCCATGCCATATATTCAGCATTCTTCACCGCTTTCTCACTTTCTTCAACTACTGTACAACTACCCTGACTACACCATATCTGCCATCAGCCCCCACTGCTTCCAGACTCAGCCCTGGGGAGTGAGTAATGAACTGGCTCTTTATCAGTGTCTCCTTAGAGCTTGAGTCCACAGGGCTAGCGCTAAGGAGCCCGTGGACTCTTGTTGATCCCCTTGGGCCCCACACTGGCCCATTTCCCACTGCCCTGAAGCCCAGCACAGGTTCAGTTTTCTCAGTTTGCCCCCACGGGGCCCCTCCAGGCCAGCAGACAACAAATTTAGCATGCAATCTTGGAATGGTACAGAGGGAATTGGTGCTGCTTTCGCTCTGAGGGAATTTTGGAATTGTGTTCGGTTAAATAAGGCTAGTTAAAACTTTTTCGCCTGGTCTCCATGGAGACCTGGGAGGCTTTATCAAAAGTTTGAAACATAGCCCTTGGCATTGTGGAGGAGACTGTGTTTGGTGGTTCTGATGCAATATTAGATTTGGGTTTTCACGTTGCTTGAACTCGAACGTATTATGCTTGACATAAGACAGTGATGCAACAGGCTTTAACACCCTCTAAATGCATTCGCTATTGTGAGCAAATTAACCTAGAAAAGCACTTTGATAACCCTCTGCTAAAGCACCTGCTTACGCAACCCAGCAATGCCACTAATAAGCATGCGTGAACAAACCAAGCTTATATTACAAAGCAGTCTGGTTTGCATAGATATGTACAAATACACATGCATTATTTATGAACGGAATACCAAAATGTTATGCATGAATAAATCCTCACGTAACTGTCATACACATCTTTCGGCCAATTCTAGCGTTATAGTGAATGCAAATGGACCGCATGCTTCTCAATTGTGTCCCAAAACTTGGTGTGGTAAAATGTTATTCATTTGCACGTTTGGTTTTGTGTATGCATGTGTGTGTGTGTGTGTGTGTGAGTGTGCAGATGTGTACGTGTGTGATTGAGCAAGAAAAAGAGAGAGGGAGAGAGAATCAAATAGCTGAGAAGGTGGTAATGAGGCAAACCAGAGAGATCCAGTCAGCCCTCAGAGGAATTGAAGGGCAGACAGAGGAGAGAGAGAAACTAAAAGAAAGAAAAAACGAGGAGGAAGCTGAATTTTGATGATTAATGAAGCAAAGTGCTGGAATGTTTTAAGAAGAATTTAGATTACAGATTATACATTTATGCATATGAGCACATCACAACCTCTTAAAGTCTGTAAAACAATAAGACCCCATAAAGTCCGACCAATCAAGAAGTGACATGTCATCAATAAAAACCATGTATCTCCAAAATAGTAACTATTTAGATTAGATTAGATTTTATTGTCATTGTGTAGAGTACAGGCACAGAGCCAATGAAATGCAGTTAGCATCTAACCAGAGTGCAATATACAGTGTTATTTACATAAACTGCAGTAAGTAATCGTTAAGGTGGTACAGTGAGCTGTAGATATTTAATATGATTATTGCAAATAAATAATATATGCATTATTAAGAGAGTACATATGTGAGATAGGAGATATAAAGTGTATAAACAGTGCAGAGATGCAAGGGTGCAATTAATACGGTGGTGCAATTATATAGTCCGAATTAAAGTGGCAGTGCAGAGTTCAGTAGGCTCACAGCCTCTGGGAAGAAGCTCTTCCTGAGTCTTCTAGTCCATGAGCGGAGGTTCCTGTAATGTCTGCTAAATTTACAGTCCAAAAATGTGACTGCTGTAATAAAAAAAAAATTTATGTTCAACTTCAAAATGTTGAATTTATTACACATAAGTGACAAACAGTGGTGCTTGTGAACCATTTATCATTTTCTATACTTCTGCATAAATATGACCTAAAACATCATCAGATTTTCACACTAAAAGTCTAGTCTAAAAAAAAAACTAGTTAAACAAATGAGACACAAATATTATACTTGCTCTTTTATTTATTGAGGAAAATGATCCAATATGACATATTTGTGAGAGGCAAAATTATGTGAGGATCTGGTGTGACCCCCCTTTACAGCAATAACTGTAACTAAACGTTTTCGGTAACTGTTCTTTAAATGTTCTTTGGTAGAACGACTTGTGTGTTTAGGGTCGTTGTCTTGCTGCAGACCCACCTTCTCTTGACATTCAGTTCATGGACAGATGTCCTGACATTTCCTTTAGAATTCTCCGATATAATTCACAATTCATTGTTCATCAATGACGGCAAGCCGTCCTGGCCCAGATGCAGCAAAACAGACCCAAACCTGATACTACCACCACCATGTTTCACAGATAAGATTATTATGCTGGTATACAGTGTTGTCCTTTCTCCAAACATAACTTTTCATTTAAACTAAAAAGTTCTATTTTGGTCTCATCTGTCCACAAAACATTCTTCCAATATTCTTCTGGCTCGTCCACGTGATCTTTAACAAACTGCAGATGAGCAGTAATGTTCTTTTTAGAGAGCAGTGACTTTCTCCTTACAACCCTGCCATGCACACCATTGTTGTTCAGTGTTCTCCTGATAGTGGTATTTCAAGCTTTTTGTGTTTTAATGTTGATAATATTTGAATAGTAATTTACTCAAACTCCAAATGAAATATTCTAATAATTGGAGATTCTGGATTTCTGATTTTCATGACCTATAAGCCAAACTGATCAACAGTAAACATGAAAAGGCTTAAAATATCACTTGGTATGTACTGAATATAAAATGTGACAGTTTCAAATAAATGTTTTCATGATATTTTAATATTTTGATGTGGCACTATAAAAAAAATCCTTTAATTTCACAAACTATTATAACCATTTTATTCCAAGTAATCTGAGTATTCCTATTGGTCCATTCATCATGAAATGTTCACAAAAAAGTTGTATTTTCATATAATAGAGGCGATATGCTATCCAAAATGTTAATATACTTTAATAACAAATGTGATGGCAGGGTCATTATAATCTCCTTCTTATGGTCTTTTAGTGTAAAAGGAAGTAATGGCTATTTCGTTGCTACATAACACAGACTGTGCATCCAATTTGTTGAAATTCAGCAAACCTCACTGCATTTATTATATTCATTTTCATTGCAAGGGCAAGGATATGGATTCCACCTTTCCATCCATGAAGGTTCCTCTCTGCATCCACAATGAGAGGACAGTTTAAAAGGACAAGAAAGGTCAGTTGTGTCTTAAGAGATTCAGCCAGTTCTTTAAGTAAAAGTAAAAAAAAAAAAACCTTGACCCCAAGTGAATTTGATCAGCCAGTATGTATCTGAGGTTTGTTGCTTTGCTAAGCATTCCAGGCCATTCACACTATAAGAGGCATTGAGTTTTAGATGAGAATCAGTGAAGCCTCATGGCTTGATGTGAGAACCTAGTCCCATGCCCGAAAAAGTGGCATGTGAGGCAACATCCACAGCAGTTTATGCATGCTAAGCTAAAGGCTAGGATAAAGGCTAACCCCAAGGGGGTGCTTTTTCCATTCACTCTTGTCTGTGAGGTCACTCCTTTAAGTAAGCATGCTTAGGAGATACAAATCAATACCAGACTGCCAACTGCACAGCAGTAGTTGAGGGACTTTACGTATTATGTATTACACAGTCTTATCAGAATTCTATGACCACCTACGCAATAGTGGAAATAACCAACCTTGGCTTGAAGTGTTTGCTCAATGGTGATCTATGAAACCTAAAACTTCCTGCTCCTGTTTTCATTATAGAGGTTAACTGGCCCACTATGGCATGTCAGTTGCTCTGTACCACTCACCGGAGTTGTTGTTCACCACTGTTATGTCCCATCACCAGTGGGGCACAACTGTTATACAATTGGGAGGCAGTCAATGTACGAGAAGTCCATTCTCAAAACACCTTCACTGTAGATATCTCACTGTCTCTCAGAAATATCCTCATGGATGAAGGATCACCACCTACAACTTAACCTCTCTAAGACTGAACTACTGGTCTTCCCCGCAAAACAGTCGGTTCA
>BRDA01056377.1:0-22515 GCA_036984385.1 Crenuchus spilurus
GTATTTGGATGGGAGACCTCTTGTGTGTCTCCTGGAAGTGGCGCTTTTCCTGCATTCTGGATGGATCCCAGTATCCAAGTGCTGTGACAGTGACAATCTGCTGTTTATATGTTTTTCAGATGAGACTGAAAGGTCCTAATTCTCTGAGGTCAGAAAAAAGATGCCTGCTCCCTGATGTCCTTATTAAATGTCCCAATCCTAATCACCTCCATCTTCATAAACTCTCCACACCTCTGTCTTATAGCTAATGTGTGCTCAGAGTTCTGGTTCTGGCTGCTGACTATTTGTGGAGGTTGAGGTGTCCTAAATGTCTAGGGCGGTGCTATAGGAACTGTATGTAAGGATGCTTTGCTGGCCTGTTATAATTTTAGATTTGTAAACATTAAAACTAGGTTAACAGACCAAAATAGTCTTAAGAGACAATTTATCATTACTGTGGATAAGTTTTCCATAACTGCTGCTCCACAGGTGTGTTATTTTGCATGAGATACATATAATGGAGATTGTCTTCAGATTGCAGAGGGCATATAAACACAGTCTGGATTCATTAATATTCCCAGAAATCTTTGCAGACGTACCTTAACTGAGTAAGCAGTGTGTTGGGCTTTCTAGTCCCTTCAGTCAGAATTGTGCTTCTGTTATTTATTCATGTTTTCACTCTTATTCTTTGCAGAGAAGTGATAAAGTAAGCTTCCAGGACTCTGTGTCTGCCTTAGACTTGACCTCTGTTTTACCACAACATGAAGACTTCATCCAGAGGTTATGGGCCTATCTCACAGTGAAGCAGCTGCTTGAGAAAGAGTGAGTAGTACATCAGAGAATCATAATAAAGTTCATTGTTGTTCAAAATTTAATTCAAAAAGGTAAACTGTCTCATATTTTATAATCATTACATGTAAAGTGACATATTTAAAGTCTTTTTTTTAATGTTGATCAGATCAACTCATGAAAATCAGAAATCCAGAATCAGATTATTAGAATATTTGGGAGTTTGAGTAAATTACTACTTATTTACTAGCGTATTAGTATAATATTATATATATTATTATTAGTATAAATACTGTGTATCTCTCAGGCTACAACTGACACATTCCTAATACTAACCCAGCTGACAATTTTTTAATTTTCTGAATGTTACAAATGTTATAAATGTGATTCTTAGAATGTTCAATCTATCACATTTTCTAGATGTTTTTATTTAACATTCCAGTAACGTTGCTGCAACATTATGAAGAGCTCACCTACAGTATGTCACATACACAGAGAAAAAACCCATTTTCAAACATCAACAATGAAAATAATAAACAGCTTATTTAGAAGAGATCAGTTATATGAAGCAAGTATGACCCAGCTTACCTTCACACCGTGTGAGCTGAACGTCCTCCACCTGTCCACTCATTCCTAGCGCTCAAATCAATATTACTCATTCCTCTCTCCCACTCAAATTATCTGCGGACTCGTCCCTCTTTCCCGCTCAAATTAAAGGCAGACTTGTCCCTCACTCCCACTCAATTTATTGGCCTATTCACCCCTTCAAACTCAAATTAACTGCCCCCTCACCCCTCTCTCCCACCTAAATTAACTGCAGAATCATTGGTCCACACCCCAGAGGAAGCATTGCTCTTTTGCCCACTTGAAAGATGTTTTGCAGACTGTGTGGGTCACTAGGACGGCTGACCCTTGTGAGGAAAGCTGTGTGGTTTCAACCATGGAGGGCATGTATCGACTAATTAGGTTATGCAGATTAGTTTTACAAAGGCTCATGGGAGCACATGTCCCTCCATTTCCACTAATCGATTGTGTCCTGCATTGTTATTTGTTGTTTACAGAGTTATAGACTTATAGTAGAGTTTATTTTGGGGTAGTTTAAAGTGGACTTTTGTGAAGTTTAGTGCGCTTTTGTTTTTTTAAGTCATATTTTTGCCCACAAGCTTTCATTTAAAAGAGCAAATAAAGAGCAAACTGAGTTGAAACGTACTCCTCAGACTTTTCTTCTGGGCAGCGTTACAAAATATATGAATTTTATTTCCCACAACAATACCCAAAAGATATATTCATTATAATATAAACATACATATACAAATTTTATTATTTATCATATTTGTATGTGCCTCAGGGTGACGCTTAAAGAAGAAGAGAAAGAAGCAGCCAAGAAAGAAGCCCTGGATCTCTCTCTTCGGTATAAGTTTGTGACTCCACTGACCTCTATGGTGGTCACCAAGCCTCAAGAAGAGGACATACAGGTCGCCCACAAGCCCAAAGAGGGAGAATCAGGCAGTCAGGAACCTGTATCACCACCAAAAAGAGCAAATTCACCGCCATTGAGAAGAAAGTTAAGTAAGGAGTACACTTTGCTCATGATTCAGTTCACTTTACTGATTTCACAAAAAAACTTCAGACATACTTTTTTATTTGTGAAGTGTAAACAATGGAAGACAAATGACATTAGATTCGTATAAATTAAAGAAATGACTAAGACCAGAGGTTTAAAACTAAACTAAATGCACATTTGTAGCTTAAATAACCAAATAACCAAAACGTAAACAGTGCATCAGTAGTGAAATATAATGTGCACTTTTTTTCTACAAAATGTTAAATAAAACAAGATTTATGATATATTGTGAAATATTGCAATATTTTAAGAAGCAAGTACATTTTAGGACAACTTTAAGTGGTGCACCCTAATTCTGCCTTCATACCGCCACACACAGTCATGTTCACATGACAATGAATACAGTTATGTTGACACATCTACCTTCCCTGCATCCAAGATGGTGGCATTCAACATGGCTGCCATGTTGGTGACATAGGTTAACGGGCTAACGCCTCAATTTGTGTCTAAAGCTGGATCTGCAAAACCATTTTATACGGGTGTTCCCTTACTTTGGAGACACTCTGTATATCAGGACAGAAATAAATGCTTGAGGTCTAAGTTTAGAGCAGATTTGACCAAAATATAGATTTATGACACTCTTACTGTTTTGACATGGTTGTTGCTGAGTTTGTGCTGAACTAAAGCCTGTGTAACAGTTTAGGAAAAATTATTTTGGATGGGTGTAATTTGTAAAAAAAAAAAAAAAAAAAAAAAGTCAGACTACATCAGAATGTCTGAAATACCCTCAGACTCCAGGGGGTTAAAAGTACATGCTGTGTTTTTGTGAATTCCTAATCTTCATACTAAATCTTCACACTTCTTACACACCTAATGTAACAGTTAAGGTCCTGTTTGGAGATTGTAAAGCTTCCAGAGTGGTGTACATTTTTTTTCATTGTTATTATGAACCTAATAAATATATTTTATAAAATTAATATACATTTTGTAAATATAATGAATGACTATGAAACAGTGTTATTTTAACCATTTATTAATTTGGTGTTTGTTTGCTTTTTCCTCTAGAACCTCTGAAAAACCTCTGGACTATGACCAAGATCTATGGCTTTAGTCCAGACATAGGTGCATATATACATACATCTTCTTTGTCTTATGTGATATTGTAATTGGTACAATGATTAATTGGGCCATTAGCCCTAATTTCTGATTTCAGTGCCAGTTTTAACATGCCCTCCTCCATTTGCCATGAGTTTTCCTCTTTAAGGAAATCCTCAATGCCATCTTAATCCTGTTGAGCTGAGACTCACAGGGATTCACAGATTCATAGATTTTGGCATTCGCTTCTTTAACTTAATATGTGCATTCTCATTGGTCACAGTGAACTAGATGTTGGTGTAGAATCACAACTTTCTATAAGTCAAAGTGTTTTTATTACTGAAAGTTGATGTCTCTTGTATTGTATATAAACTAGGGCTGTTGAAGTTAACGTGATAACACATTAACATGATCTCAATCTAACACGATAAAAAAATAGGGCGGTTAATGCAATTTCTATTTGGCCCTGCAAGTCATCTGTAGTTCATGTTGAGACTTGACCATGCATGACATCATTAAGAGTAGAGGAGTAAAGGCTGCTTTATACTTTCCACATCAAGTGTTGCGAGAATGATGACACAAGGCTCGTGCGTTTACCTTTTAAAATAATCTTTATTGACATTTTTCACTATACAGTAAAACCTTGACTTATGCGTTTAATTCATTCTGTGATGAAGCTCCTAACTGAAATTGCTTGTATATCAAATTACAGTTCAACATTAAAATTAATTACAATCCTGTTAATCCATTCCAGCCTCCAAAAACCACACAAACTGATACACACCAAGTGTTTTTTTGTGAGGCAGCAGGCAGGGGGTTGAACACAAATGCGGAGATCTTGGGACAAACGAGGGTTTTATTCAGGTAAGGGGAACAGAAAACAAAACAGCACGAGGGCTGAACAAACGAGGTTATAGGAAGTGCTAAGACAGGGTATGACAAACTAGGTTCTAACAAGGGTAACAAGGCTCAAGGTACTAAGTTAACAGACAAAGTTCACGGCACTAAGAGACAACATGGCAACACTGGACGAAATGACAACAATGACCGACAAGGCACAAAGGACGAGACAGAGCATATAAAAGCAAGGACAGGGTACATGGAACGAGGAACAGCTGGACTTAATGAAACACAATGACACAGGAAATCCACATAAGGGCATGTAGTACATGATCAGAACACAAGAGGGAGACAAAACACAAGGGCAGGGGCTCAGATCCTGACATTTTTAATAAGAAAAATTTACTTTATAAATAACAAATAATGTATAGAATCAAAAGTAATACATAACAGAATGTAAAGAAATAAACTGGTTTATTAAGTGTATTTACATTAAAGATCAGATGATCTTCAGTGACTTTTGTCTTTTTCACCACACTTTACTCACTTGCAGGACGTTACAATAAAATCCTGCTCAAAGAGCTTTGTTTCTTCCTCCATTTCAAAATGTTTAGAAAATGAGTGAGACACGTGTGTTTACACAGCGACAAAGCACCACCTCTTCTTCCCTGCAGTTTTAGCAGTGATGTCTGCACTCACGCTCACTAGTGGCGGGTGGTGGAATTACTTGCGATTAACTATATGACACACTGAGATTAATCGCGATAAAAATTGTTTAACAGCCCTAATATAAAGTATAAAAAGTAGAACTAATCTACATATAGACAAGGGACAAGTAATATAGACAATATGGTTACAATTACACAATAAACAATCGATCACACAGGTTAGGTTAAAAAAAATAGATGATAGAATGTACATGATAGTGAAAAACAACAGCTGTATGCAGTGTTCAGAGGAGTGTAGTAGCTGTCAGATGCACAGCTGTTTATGAGGGTTATGGCTGGAGTATAGAAACTGTTCTTATGTCTAGAAGTCTTAGTATACAGGGCTCTGTAGCCAGTATCGGTGCTAGGCATGTGGGTGCCCTAAGCACAAGTACTTTGTGCACCCCTATCCTGCCTCCCTCCACCACTTAAGTCTCCACCGCTTGGGTGTGCCTGTGTGAAGAAATGTTTTTTGCCTGCTCTGTATGCTTGACTTCAGTGGTGCCCCCTGTAGCAAATTTGTCTGTAGCAAATGCCGGAGGGAAGAAGTTGAAAACGGTTGTGACCAGGATGTAAGGAGTCAATAATGATTTTCTCTGCCCATTTTTTAGTCCTTGAACAATAGTACAAGTCCTAAATGAAGGTCAGGAGAGCATGAATGATGTTCAGCTGTCTACTTTTTACCACAGTCTGTTACTTTCACATTTTGTGGCTCCTCTGACCCAGACTGTGATGGATGTGCACAGAATGGATTCTATAACTGCAGTGTAAAACTGGCTCAGCAGCTCCTGTGGGAACTCCAGCCTCCTCATCTGCCTCAGAAAGTACACCCTCTTTTGGGACTTTTGAGGAGGGAGTTTATGTTGAACTCCCACTTCAGGTCTTGGTAATTCCCAGAAGGATGAATATCTCCACAGTTGGCACAAGGCTGTTGAAGATTGTGTCCTAAAGTTCACCATCATCTCCAGGCATGTTCAGGTCCAAGTTGTTCTGACTGTAGTAGAGCACCAGCTGCTCTACCTCTGGCCAGAATGCAGACTCATCACCATCCTGGATAATTCCAGCGACTGTAGTGTTGTCTGCAGACTTTAGGAGTTTAACAGATGGATCTTTGGAGGTGAGCATGGGGACAGTACACACCCTTGAGGAGTGCCCATGCCATCTGTGTACTGTGTATTTTTCTCAACTTAACCTGCTGCTTCCCATTTCCTGGTTACCTACAGTATCTGGATGTGGATGTTCCCTAATCTGGAATCAAAAGTCGGAGGAAGATATTCTTCTGCAGTTTCTGCTTTTTTATTTGAGGGCATCTCTTACTGTCCAGAGTCAGAGTTTTAAACAGATCTTCACTTAATATCAGAGGCTACTGTTGAATCAATCACACCACAACCAATCACAGAGTCACCAAGTTCAGTGCGAGGCTACTGTTGAATCAATCACACCACAACCAATCACAGAGTCACCAAGTTCAGTGCACCAGTTGTTGGAGTCACTGATCTCAGAATTTACCATTTTCATTTTTATCAATTTGACTCAACTTTCAGTTGTAAATGGCAAAAACGTGGTTAACCATCCAACCATTTTTGCACTTTTGGCTTTAGCACTGGTATGCCCTAGTTCCTTAGTATTTTACTGACTATGGAGTCAGGCTAACCTTCTGAGGTGGAAGTATGATTTCCATCCAGCTTGTTAAGAAAATTCCATTTTCCTTCTATTTAAGCCACTTACGGTACACAATATCAAATTAACACATTTTTTCTCTAAAGGAGATGATTGGTCTTCATTCATTGGCTTTAATCCAGGTATGTGCACCAGCACTTATTACACAATGTCCTACAGAATGCTCTTATTTGCTGAGCTCTTCATCCCTACTAATACAGTAGTACTAATACAGAAAAAAGGACCCATCCATGTGACTTTCAGCCAAAACTAGAGCACACTGTCTGACCCCTGTAAAGCCTGAACCAACAAATGATTACTAGAAAACTTAATTCTTTGAAATTTGTGTGTTTGACCTTCTGAACAATTAGGAAAAAAGAAATTAAGTAAAACATTGTGAATATGATTGTTGTTTTGTATCATGTTTGAAACATCCAGAATCGACTGCTCACACCATGTTGATTAAATAAACAAAAACATACAGAACACAGACTTTTTATAACTTTTATACACTGAATTTTATATCATTTTCACACTTAAAAATCTCTGTGTATCCTGTGGTGTATGCAGTGCATGGAGGACGCTGTGTATGTGGCTGCTTCTGTAATCAGATAAATGTCCAGATCTGATCGGTATTGGTTTGCTCTCCTTTTACTGACTTTGTGTTTGTGTGTCTTTGTTTTTGTGCAAAAGTCCCACACAGACCTGCACTGCTGCTCCCTGATTCTGCAGAACATTTAGGTACTTATATCACTAAGCATGATTTAAGCCTCTTTTCAACTGCAGGCACATATATGTGGGGATGAGTCAAAAATGATCCGCACTTTAGTTATATTTAAACATCTGTTGGTCGTAATGTCTTATCAACACTTTCTGTACAAGCTCTCCATAATGACCGCTATGGGGGTTTGAATGTTTTATGAATGTAATTTGTACTTCGTTATTTGACACCTCGGATATTTAGCCATAAGCCACTGCTAAGTTACTACAATTCCTGGTTTGTATTTAGTAGCAAAGTCTCCCGAGTCTGAGCCGACTGTCCCTGGGAGACATTTGGGTCAACATTGGAAAAGAAGCTAAGGTTACAAACCTAAAACATGTTAACTAAGTGTTGTGCTGGGATTTATCCCACCATTTATCTCATTTTGCAGCTGTACAGTTGCAGTAATTTAGCAACATGCTGTGTGTCTGAAACAACCTTTTGAAGTGATTTCTCACTGTTGTCTCTTCTTCTCTGTTTGTTTTCTCACTGTTTGTTCTAAACATTCTTAAAACATATCCTTATGACTGTTTTTGGATTTCTTTTTTAGATGATCTTCTCGTAGCAGAAGCTGAACCCATTCCTACCACTCCACGTCCAGGTACACTGAACACCTTTAAACCCCGCCAACAAAAAGCAGAGGCCTGTATTGGCTAATGAGGTAGCGGTTAGTGAGCTAGTGCCTAGCAGGACACCAGTAATGCTAATGCTAAAGTAGTGGCTAATGTACGTGGAGCAGCCCTGCTGAAAAAGACTTTACAAACCATTACAAACTCTGATAGTTTCCATCAAGAATGATAGTTTAATGGGAATAGCTTAGTCCTTGTAGAACAGTTCCCATTAGATCCCATTAGAAAGCTATTAGATGGTCTGGAATCATTCACATCATCCATTAAATCCATTAAGAACCTTTATATTTTGATGTCAAGCCATCAGAAAACTAACAAATACAATTACTATCCTTTAGACCTGTGGTTCTCAACTGGTGGATCGGTCGTGGACACGTTTTGGGCGAGTCGCGGACAGATTGTAATAAATAAAGAAATTTTTAAACCATTAAAATAGTTCATGCTGATCTGATTTTGTCCTTGTCTTTTAAATTGAAAATGGAGACACAGAGAGGGAGGCGTCAGACGCGTGCAGCCATTGCATGCAGTATTCTCGTTGCCATGGTAACCACCATTTGCCGGTTATCAGTGTTGCCAAGTCAGCTTATTATAAGCGACTTTGGGCTTGTTTTTGCTTGCAAATCTCATGAGTGGCGGGTTGCGGTTTTTTGAGCTTGTTTTTTAACGTGAAGTTGCTTATTTGGGCTTGACTTTCTTTCCGAGTGAAACTCTTTGATTATCTCACAGTTCCCCATAAAAAAGCACAAGACGAGAAGCATCTTATTTTGGGCTTATTTTCATAGAGCTAGCTGCTTGTTTCTATCACAAGATCTGGCAAAACTGCTGGTTACTCTTCTGTTTAAATTTGTGATGACATTCGGAATCGAAGAATTGGGTGATAATTTTATGCTACATGCTTTTAACAGTTTATAAATAATTAATAATATGTAATAATGTAGTATTTTATTAATGACATTATTTTATTATTAATAACACTTGTTACTCTTAGTATATTATAATCATATCATAATTTGTAAGTAATGTATTAATATTTATTAATAATATTAATTTAATTTATGCTCTAGCAAACCCCCCGAATAAAGCCATTTGTGTCCCCCCTGAAATCTATTTACATGTATATTTATGTTTAAATGTGTTTCAAAAATGAATTTGTTTGGTTTGTTTGGTTGTTCGTATTCTATAAAATGGGTCCTGACTTAATGACCATCAGAAAATGTGGGTTCTGGGCTGAGACCAGTTGAGAACCCCTGCTTTAGACACCATTACAAAATCAAAAGTAACTGTGATTAGCCAGGTGGATGATGAGATGGTGATGTGTCTCTGATGCTAGGTGAGGTCTACTTTTGATATTTTACCAACACATGGATGTAGCTGTTGTCACACTCTGATTTGATTGGTCTAAATTTACATGATCTGATTTGATTGGTTGAGTTGTGTGTTAAGCTTTTCCCCAATGTTACAGTAGATGATTGGCATCTCCGCTTATATTAGAAAATCTCAATGTTCTGTGATCTGTAGTTTGTATAAAATGCAAAACATCCTTCATGGAGGAGTTCTGTGTGACATATTCTCGCCCCCTGTTGGGCTGGAGGGTTGTGAGCATAATTTTTGTGGACAGACAGATGAATTTTTTTGGACAACAGAGAAATAAACAAAATTTAAAAATATCCAAATACAGTACATGATCAGGGGTCCCTGCCCAATGCTAGTCCTGAAGATGAACCACCTGCACAGTGTGACTCCTGAAGCCTTCACTATATAGAACAGTTTGCACTCCAGGACCAGCATTGGGCATCTCTGTCTTAGACCGTCTGTACATTTCTGATCCCCCTTCAGTCCACTGTTTCTAATCTTTCCTCTTTTATGTTCTTCACTGCTGTTCTTCTCTCTCAGTAATTAGTGTCAGGTTCTTGATCTCATCACTTCACCAGCCGAACCCGATCTGCTATGATGTACCTGTAGGCTCTAACCTCCGACTCCTCACAGACCTGTCATCTGGTGAGGCATTATGTACATTGCAGTTTTTTTTGTGTTCACATCAGTGTAATAAATGTGTTCCCTGGACAAAAAAATGTCTCATTTTATGTTTAAAGATGTAGTAATTTCAGGCTCCTGCAGATGGCGTTGTATGAAGATGATCAGGATATAAACACCTGCAGCAGATGTTAATGATAAATGAAGTGATTGTTTTGTGCCAAAGGTCAGAGTGTGAAGGAAGCAACTGAATTTGCAGGTGTGAGGAAGTGCACAGACCTACAGGTCTACCAATAGTGGTAACAATTCCAGTTTACAGGACATTCTTCTCAGAATTGTGGCAGACTGGCTGAAGGTCTTTTGCTCCACTGCTTCGTATGTAGATGGTCTGCAGTTCACTTTGGAATTCTTTTAGAAACCCACCAGCGGTCCCTGTCCATCAGTTCTTATGTTTATTTCCTTTAGATTGGGATTTGTACCACTGATGGTAAACCTGTATGACTGTACGCTTCCTTACACCTGCAAATTCAGCTACTTCCTTCACACTCTGACCTTTAACCCCCAAATTCAATCACTCCTTTACCATTAACATCGACTTTGGGCCCCATTTTACACATCAAACCAGGCATGCACAGCACCTCTTCTCAATCTATAAGTCTCAAAACACACCCTGCACGTATTTATATCCTGATCATCCTCGTGCAGCGCCATCTGCAGGAGTCTGAAGTTACTACCACCTTAAACAATTTTTTGTCTGGTAAGTTTAACTAGTGAATAGCATTAATGTGGCTACCAGTCAACAAAGTACTGTTATGGTCAATGAAAACTATCTCTATTAGATACATTTGGTCAAACAATTCAGTGTTATTACACGGTTTATTGTATTTAACGTGCTTTAATTCCTGTGCTGTCTCGCATTCCTGTTTCCACAGATTTCTCTATGAATGGATTGGTCTCATCAAACGGCTTCGAGCAAATCGTTCTTCGGTTTAAAAATGTAAAACATGTGTTGAGCCTGAGCCCTACTGACATCATCTACACCAGTAACCAGCAACAGACAAAGCTGGAGTGGGATCAGGAGCTCACCAGGCAGGAGGATGACGGGTATGAATACTATTCAAACAGTACCTGTACTCTCAGAGCTACGACTGCCATATTTCTAACCCCTCTGGATGGGGGAGACTGGATGCGCGCTCGCATGCTGGAGGGAGGCAGGATGGGGTCACACAAAGCATTTGTGCTTAGGGCACTCACATGCCTAGCACCAGTACTGGAGCCTCATATTAGGACTCAGTACTGTCTGAATTAACTCAGTCTGCAGCTGTTTTTAGGTTTAAGACTGAGTAACTGTGCTGGTTACGGCTGAAGCCTTAGGCTGAGGCTCTGTTTTAATCTCAGTTTTGTCTCCGCAGTGTGACTCTGATTGTGAGAGAAAATGAAGTAGATGTTACTATGGGAACCCTGCGAATTGTTCTCCTCCGTCACCAGAAAAATGGAGCTGCGTTTATTTGGCCTGCTGTCCGCCAACAACCTGAAGGTGTTGGTTTGCAAGGAATTTTGGGTAAGAGCATCTGAATGGTCCAAACTTAGCAGTGTACTACAATCACAAATCCTGAACACATTCATTTCTGTTCATAATTGAGTAAAGTAAGCTGGCATCTTTTATGTTCATTACATGATGTGACTACATGTGTTAGTCTTTTCTTCAGTTTGATAGTTCAGCTTATAAATCCAGAATCTCAGATTATTATTATATGTGATGGTGAGTAAATGACTATAAACAGTATAAACACTGTGTATCTCTCAGAGCTACAGCTGCTACATTCCTAATATCAACACTCCTGAACCAGAGACAACATCAGAAGTGTCTTACCTGGCCTGAGCAGAACCAGAACTGGACTGTTACTCAGTACAAAGTCCTCTTTTCAGATTAAAGTCAGTTTAGTATTTCATTTGTAAATCTGCTGGTTTCAACACAACCACCTACCAGGAGATTTTAGAGCACTTCATGCCTCCATCTGCTGACAAGCTTCATGGAGATGCCCAACAGCTGCCCACAGTGCCAACACTACTACTGACCATCATATTACTGAGCTCAATTGGTCAACTTATGAGTTATAAGCCAAACTGATCAACATTAAAACAAAAAAGGCTGAAATATGTCACTCACTTTGCATGTAATGAATATAAAACATATGACAGCTTACCTTTCTGAGTTAAAGGGGACTAACCGTGACCCTGATAAGGATTAAGCGGGAGTGATGATGGATGAACAACAATAAACCTTTTCAGTATTTACATAGTAGGCACATCATGTTTGTGTGTGTACACTTTCTAAAATACTATTAAATAAATACCTCAATAAAACCTGCTAATGTAGCTAATAAAAAGTGAATGGTGGCTAAAAACCATTTAGCATTTCTAATTTCCAGTCCGCTAAGTAAGTGGTACTGAAAAGAAGGAGGGGCTTAAAATCCACAGTGTTCAGATTGGGACGTGCTCATTAACTCTGCTCATTAACTCTGTCATTTGTTTCTGCCTTTCAAGGAAATAAAACTATTCAGTTTGAGGAATTACCAGCATCACAGATTAAAATCAAAGATAAAGAAATGACAGCATCTTGGTAAGTACAGTTAAATCAGTTTCATCAGCAGAACACACCACAGCAGGCTGTTTGTATCAACAGTAATCACACTGTACGACACCACTGTGCCACTACAATACTGTGCACTGACTCACTAACATGACAGGCCTGCAGAGCATCAGATCACATGGGTATAAAAAGCATTTTAGAGAAAACACTGGAAATTTTTCAGAAATATGCTTCAACATAAAATTGGAAAGAATTTGAATATTTCACCACCTACAGTACATACTATTATCAAAAGATTCAGAGAATTTGGAGAAACCCCTGTGTACAACACAGTAAGTTTTGGATTCTCGTGATCTTCGGGAACTGTAAATCACTGCATGGGCTTAGGAACATTTCCGAAACCACTGAATGTGAACACCACAGTCTTCTGTGGGACAAAGCTCATATAAATGTACTGAGGCAAAATGTAAAACTGTTCTGTGATCCGATGACTCACATTTTGAAATTAAATTTGTCAACCAGCATAAAAATTGAATTGTAAAGAAACATAACTAATAAATATAACTGTGAGACGCTCACTTAGATCATTATTTACATTTCTTAGGCAGTTTCGAGACTTGGTTCTTCTTTAAGATTTTTTAAGTAGTTTTATTTTTTATTATCTTGGTTCTTTGAGCTCTTATGTAGTTTTATTTTTGAGTTTTGGTTCTTTAAGCTATTTGGTAGTTAATTTTTGAGTCTTGGTTCTTTGAGCTCTTAGGTGGTGTTATTTTTTAGTCTTGGTTCTTTGAGCTCTTTGGTAGTTTTATTTTTTAGTTTTGGTTCTTTAAGCTGTTTGGTAGTTTATTTTTTAGTCTTGGGTCTTTGAGCTCTTTGGTAGTTTTATTTTTGTGTCTTTGTTCTTTGAGCTCTTAGGTGCTTTATTTTTGAGTCTTGGTTCTTGAGCTCTTAGGTGGTTTTAATTTTGATTTTTTTTTTTTTAGCTCTTAGGTGTTTTTATTTTTGAGTCTCGTTCTTTGAGCTCTTAGGTGTTTTTATTTTTGAGTATTGGTTCTTTGAGCTCTTAGGTAGTTTTACTTTTGAGTCTTGGTTCTTTGAGCTCTTAGGTGGTTTTAATTTTGAGTCTTTGTTCTTCCTCAAGCTCTTAGGGCAATTCTGTGGTTCTTACGTAGTGTTTTGCATCTTGGTTCCCTTTGATGGTTCTTGGAGAGATTTCCTAACACAAAGGCAGCTGTAGCCTCTTTTCTTTATAAGCTACTTTGGGACAATAAACTGTATTGAAATCTAAATGATTCAAATGATTTGTTTTTCATTGCAGGAGCACAGCTACTGACTACAGACTCCCATCAGCTCTTAGTGTAGGATGTTGGCTTGTACCATTCCAGTTTGCCCTACAGGGAGAGCTCTCTGACTTCACAGTCTAAGACCTGTAGGATTCTTACCTGCATACCTTCCTGGAATGCAGTCACAGCTCACCTTGCAGAAGGAATGTGGAAACTTAGGGCTTTTTTCTGTGATTCCTCTCCACTAATAAACAGCTAAATGAAAGTATTTACATGTATCCCCTGCTTTCCTTTATTGCTTATTGTTTACAAATGGACCGGAACTTTAAAATTATAATGAATTTGTCTCTTCAGCAGGGAGAAAAACTAACATTGCTAACAGTAAAAGTCAATAGTCACCAAAATAGACCTGGACTCTCAACCCACTCAGACCTCATCCAGGTGTTAGTGAAAGTCTTACAGACAGGTGGATGTGGTTTAGGACAAAGTATGACTTACTTATATTTCTAAAAATGACAACTACACACACAGTTAGTCATACTGTGTCCTAAACCAGAGCCACTAGTCAGTGAGACCTTCCTTAAAATTTGGTAGAAGGTTGGGTGGGGGGAGAGAAGTTTTACTGATGTAATTTTAACAGAAACATCCGGGATATTTAGGTGACTATTGAGCTTTAATGTTAGAAGTTTTTGCAGTTGTAAACTAAAGAAGTGTCTCCACCCACACATCTGCATCTGAAGTAAGTGAAAAATGTGTTTAAATATACACTCACTTGCCACTTCATTAGGTACACGTACCTTTTATCTACACTCTGCAGCTGCACTGAGCATACAGGAGCACTTTATAGTTCTACAATTAGACTGTTGCCCGTTTGTGTCTCTGTATACTTTATTCACTCTGTTCTTCAATAGTCATGACTCCCACAGAGCAGCTATTATATGGGTGGTGGATCATTCTCAGTGACACTGATGTGGTGGTGGTGTGTTAGTGTAGTAAGTAAGAGAGAGTAGTAAGTAAGCATTAAAATGTGCAGGTTATTCTCTATAGAAGATGTTTCACTTATTTACACTTAAAACGTCAGTTTAACTGTTGTACTAATTTTTGCACATTTTCTGTAACACATCTGCCAGTTATCTGCATTAAGCCGTATAATTATCTAGAAATAAGCCAGTTTATGTGCATATAATTGCAAAAAGTTGAATTTGAAATGTTTTTAGTCCTGTTTCTTGAATAAATATGTAATTAATCCACACTGATCTGGACTTGTTTAAACATCACTAATCGTTTCATTTGAACATATCTACGGTGGTCGAGAAGACCCAATGTGCTGCAAATTCACAAACGCACTGGAAAAAACACTTTCATCAAAATGACAACATTGGCACTACATTTAACAAACATGCTGCAGATTCACAAAACAAGTGCAAGTTCACAAACGCGCTGCAAAAACATTCACAACACAACTTAAGTTTCTGGAGGACATTAAAGGATTTGGGATGTGGCTTCTCAGCCACTATTTGTTTTCACTCCCATTTTCAGGTGGTAACATTGCGCACCGTCACTTTAGTGTGACGTGTTTTAGTTTGTTTTGAGTGTTATCAACAAGAAACAAAGCCCGAATGAACAACAAATGCATGGGTGAGTGACGAACGTGTGGGTAGATGTTTTGTTTTCGCAAAATTAGCGGGGAGTCAGGTGTGTAACACCAACAAAAACTGGGTGGATGAATGATAATTGGGACAAAATGACCCCAAATAAACTCTATGATAACCAGGGCAAACGATAACCAAAATTCCACTGTAATTGTAAGCTTTTTTAGTATTTAATACTTAATACTTTTCCTTCTACTTTGCTCTTATTTATGTTTTTAAATGCCTCCACTGAATCTTCTAATATTAGAAAGTCTATCTAAAGCATCTGCAGCTCTATTTTTTCTGCTGTTACATTTTTTTGGTGGTCATGGTACATCTTTAACGCAGTTTGAAAATTGCAAACCTGGCAACCCTGAAGAAGCCACGTCACCAGCGTTGCTGTAGCTACTGAGGCCTAAGATGTTACCACAACAACCCAAGCTGATACACTTGTGATGTCTGGACAGGTAAATAACAGTGTGAACAGTCATATCTGAACGTCTAACTCACCACCACCACATCAGTGTCACATCAGGATCCACCACCCAAATAATTGGTTTTGTTGGGGTCTTGAGCATTGAAGAACAGGGTGAACAAAGTACACAAAGAAACAGATGGACTACAGTTTGTAATTGTAAAAGTGTGCAGTCAGCTAAAATGAACAATAAGTACAGATACAGTATATGTGTACCTAATGTATTGGCCACTGTGTTTGTTTATGCTGTTCTTTGCTGGTGTGTTGACTGCTAGTGAGTACAGGACTCTAGCTCCCCCCCCCTATATATATATGTAGAGGCAATACTTTTAATTAATACAGGAATTAATTTAGAGGTATAAAATATTTCTTATAATATTACACTCCATGTGTTACTGTGAGTTACTGTGAACTTTAAAACAATGACAAAAACTTGTGTAGCTGAATGCTGCATCTGCCATTTTGAAGCTGATGATGTACCAAATTTTGTCACCCTATCTGCAAGATACGTCCCCTTTCAAGAGCAGGCATACACAGACACTGCCTTAAAATGCACCCCATAACTCTTTTTTTATGTTTATTTAACTATGAAATGTTTACATTCACATATATTTCGGACCAAACTATATTACCTGATTTAGAGAAAAATCAGCAGCTACCTGCGAAGATGGCTTGGCCTGCCCCACAGTCTGAGCAGTTCTGCCCTGTATGGCAGTAGCAACATCCTGCAGCTCCCATTCAGTGGACTCACTGAAGAGTTCATGATTACTAGAACACAGGAAGTACTGCAGTACAGAGAATCAAAGGATGTGAAGGTGGCATCAGCAGGCATTCAGGTGCGAACAGGCCAGAGATGGAGGGCAGACAAAGCTGTGGAGGTGGTAGAGTCACGTCTGAGGCAGAAGGTACTGGTGGGGTCTATAGCCTCACGGCGTGCATGGTTTGGCTATTTCCCCGCAACCAGAGTGGACAAGGCCCAGGGAAAAGAGCAGCAACATCTTATTCCGGAGGATGTGTGGGCAGGCATGGAGGAAGAGAGAGCCAGCAGAATGGTGGGTATGGGTCAACAAGGCGCATGGACTAAATGGGAGAATGTTCTGCAAAGGAAGATCACCTGGTCCAACATCTGGAAAGCAGATGGCCATAACATCAGGTTCTTAGTCCAGGCCATGTATGATGTCCTACCAAGCCCAGCCAACCTCCATGTCTGGGGCAAAACAAACACCATTTTGCCCCCAGTGTCCAGGACGAGGATCCCTGGAACACCTCCTCAGCAGCTGTCCAAAAGCCCTTGGAGAAGAGCGCTATTGCTGGCGCCATGACCAGGTGCTTAAGGCAATTGCTGACAATTTTGTTGACACAGCTATGAAATATTTACAGTCATATATTTTTGGACGAGTGTATATCACCTATATAAGTGTAATGGATTTAAGAGGGGGTGCATTATCTGGCAGGTCTGCTTTAAGCAGCATCCTAATATCCCTTTTTCAGTGTTGACCTATGCATGGAATGCTTTCAGTTCCACATGTCTGTGACCAATTTGTGATACAATAACCACATAACCAGATTTAATGGTACCAGGAGTCGGCCAGCGCTCGATGACCTGGACCTTGCTGGGATCCATGAGGACCCCCTCTGCGCTGATGATATAGCCCAGATACGGTATTTGGGGCACATGGAACACACTTTTCTGTTTTCACGTACAGATGGTTCTCCCTGAGGCGTTGGAGCACTAAGTACACATGTTGGACATGGGAGTCAAGGTCCTTTGAAAAACAGAGAAGGTCGTCCATGTACGCGAGCACGCAGTGACCTAACATATCTCTCAGGACGCCATTGATGAAAGACTGAGGGACTGATACTGAGCCCGAAAGGCATGACTAAGTATTCATAGTGCCCCCTAGTGGTGATAAACGCAGTCTTCCATTCGTGACCCTGATGGATCCTGATGAAATTGTAGGTGCTCCTGAGGTCTAACATGGTAAAAACGGATGCTCCACGGAGCACTTCTAGAGCTGATGGGACAAAGGGGAGAGGATAGGCATATTTTTGGCTGATACCGTTGAGGGCTCGATAGTCTATGCACGGCTGAAGCCCACCGTCCTTTTTTTTAACAAAAAAAACCCAGAGCCTGCTGGAGAGGTGGAGGGCCGAATTATGCCTTGTTCTACAGCTTCGGTGATGTACAGGTTCATGGCCTGCTCCTCCTCATATGTCTGGGGATAAGCTTTGGCTCTGGGAAGAGTCCACGACTCTATTAGCTCGATGGCACAGTCAGTGGGTCTGTGAGGGAGCAGAGAAGATGCAGGCGGTTTCTTAAAAATGTCCATGAAGTCCTGGTATTCTAGGGATGCTAATGTCTGCATTGATAAGGGGGCTCTCTACTGAAGTGGAGGAAATGAGGCCAGGAGTGGGGGCCTGACAATGTTCTATGCAGGAGGGGGACCAGCTAAGGATGCAGCGGTCCCTCCAGGAGATAACCGGATTATGTCTCTCGAGCCAGGGGAGGCCTAGTATGAGGGGAAATGAAGTGGAGTCGAGGATCAGGAAACAGGGGGGGACTCAGAATGATGTGGGTCAATAGAGAGTTCAATGGGTGCTGTCTGGCTGGTGATTCTGCCTGAGCCTAGGGGGTCTCCGTCAAGGGCAGTGATTTTGCGAGCTTGGAGCAGGGGTTTGACGGGAATGTTGTGCTCCTGGACGAAGTGGCTGCTGATGAAGGTCCCCTCGGCTATGGAGTCAATCAGGGCTGCAAAAAAAAAGAGATGACGTCATCAGGGCAGCATAGACGGACAGGGACTGTGAAAGACTGTGAGAATAAGCTTATGGCGGTTAAACTCACAGCTTTAGCACATGGATTAAAATCCATGTGCTTTCCTTGTGTTGTAGCAGGAGTTTGAGCGGGTCTGATGGGACAGGCTTTTGTACCAGATGGCCGGGCTGGCCGCAGTACATACACAACCCTCTCTACCGACGACGAAGCCTCTCCTCAGGGGACAGCCTGGAGAAGTCACACTGCATAGGCTCAGTGGGGTCCTTAGGGACGGATAGTGGCGAGGAGGTGACTCTGACTACAGGACGGTTCTTGGGCTTGCGCTCTTGGATGAGGTGATCAATACAGATGCTGAGGTTTATGTACTGATCTAATGTTAATGAGTCATCCCTGCAGGCTAGTTCTGTGCGTACCTCTTCATTTAGTCCGAGACAGAACATCACTAAGAGCGCTTTATCGCCCCAGCCGCTCGCGGCTGCTACAGTGCGGAATTCAATAGCAGGCCCTGACGGAGCTTAGTGAGTGACTCGCCACTTTCCCGGTCCTGATTAGGATGGTCAAACACCGCCTTAAACTCCTGGACGAAGAGTAAGTTGAAACCCGAGGCCAAACGGTGGTAGCCCAGCGAGCAGCTCTGCCGGTCAATCTCGAGGCCAGAAAGGCAATTTTTTCCACCTGTATCTCTGGTTTACTAGACGCAAAGTAAATATCACACTGTAGCAAGAATGTGGCACAGGTGTCGGGAGAGCCGTCTAACTTCTCCGGTTTACTTACTTGAAAGTGGCGGGTTCGACTATGCTGTGATTTGGCAGGAGCAGGCGGAGTGACCGGGCTAGGACAGGTGAGTTTAGTCAAAGTGTCAGTAAGCTGCTGTACACTGGTACCGATCTGAGAGAGCTGACCCTGCTGGTCAGTCTGCTGCTTTGAGAGCATGCCCATTGAAAGCGACAGCTCCTGTAAGGATTGTTGGTGTTGGCCCAGGAGCTGCCCATGCGAGTACACCGCACGAAGCAGAGTTTCAGAGTCACTCGGAGTCTGCATTTGGCAAAGTAAACTGTGAGGAGTGGAGGTTTGGAATGAGCAGACTGAGAGTGACTGAGAAACAAAAAGAGACTTTACTTGGGTTTGTGAGGACAAAGAGATACAAAACAGAGAAAATGCACACAGGGTTCGGATGAGGATAGACTAAACAAAACAGGATCACGGCTAAAACACGAGAGGCTAGGGCGAGAATCAGGCAGGCAGGAAACACGGTTCTACGGTTCAGGTTCAGAGGTTCAAAAGAGTCAAGACAAAGCACGAGGCTAATAGTTTGCTCGGACAATGCTTGAGCGGTTTAGCTGGTGGCGTTACTTCGCCCTGAGTGAGGGGTGAATGCAGTTTACATAGTCTCTGGGAATTGGCTGCAGGTGAGTTGAATATTGGCTGAAGATTCCAGTGAGCGCGGTGTCTCAGGTTGAGGGTGCGTTACGGCCGGCCGAGCATGAGGATGTGCTTCAACGCGCTGGGCGTTGTTTCATCACGTTGAGCGTGCGGACGTGTCTCAATATGTGGGGTCCGATTCCTGACAATATTAATGATAACTTTTCATGAAATACCACAGAGTATAACCATAATTATTCCAAAACGGCAGAAAAATGACACTGTGTATGCACTGAATATTTAAAATATAAAATTTTATATTTTTATTTAACTTTGTAAAACATTTATCTTAAAATTCTAAATTACTGAGGCTGTACAGTATATTGTTCTAATAAGGTCGCTATTTTCTATATGACAATTATTTTAAGAGATATTTCTCTTTCACACAGGCTCTATGGGTTGGCATTCGTCACCATGTCTGTAACATTCACACCTGGGCTGTGGGAAGCTGTCAACATGGGCACCTGGACGACACAAGAGAAAAAGAGTGGCTTCAGAGAGACTCAAAGAGCCACAAAGCATTAGTGGACATCGTTCTCAGTAAGCGTTGGCACTTCAGGTAAATTGGGGATAATGTGTATTATCTAATCAATGTTAGTGCCTAATATGTGTATTAACTATTCAGTACTATTTTTAATCGGATCAACAGCAGACTTGGAAGCATTCTAGAACCATGTGCTCATCTATGCCAGCAAGTGATACGCCTTCAGGCCCCCGGTTTATAAGGCAAGAATTCTCCTTCCTGCGCTTGACTACAGTTTCCATCGGAACAGACCAACAATGAGAACATCGCAAGGAAAAGAGATGTATGCTGCACTCACGAGATATTTACAACTACAGTTCTGACACGTTTTTAATTTTAATAAATACCTTGTTTAACTATAAATTTTACTTGTGTACTCATGTTTTTCATTTACATAAACTGTTATTGAAAAACAGACATTTGTGTGATTACAGATTTAAAAGGCTATGCAAGAAAAGTGCGAGACGATACACCATATACGCCCTAAAATCTTAAAAAACCTACAACTACATCTCAGAACTGCAAGCTAGAATTGTGAAGAAGAGAATAACTGGAGGGGGGATGCCTCAAAGGAGAAGCCTTCGACCTGATGATCCTCGAGGGCTTGGTTTGGTGCCCCCAATCACTGCACCAGCAACATCTGAACTGTTGAAGACACATGTCCGCCGATGTCTAGGTAATTTACCCAATGAAGGGCCTTTATAGTCACATACATAATATTTAGAAAAGTGTATTGACTAAATGTGTTATGGTACTGTCATCTGCAGGCACACATCTGCATCAAAACTGGTTGTGAGAAGTTAGTGTTCAGTTAGTATCATATTCAGCAGCCTCCCCACTATAGCCACTGAATGTCTCTTCATAGAGACCAATGGACAATATTTCTCATTTTTAACCATTTTAGCAAAGATTGAAACTATTTTATTATTTTTTTTAAAGTACAAATAGAATTTAAAAGTTGAATTTTCAGTAGATCAGCCTCATCATCAGTGAGCCTTGGGCGTCCATGACCCTGTTCCCTGGTTCACTGTTTGTCCTTCCTTAGACCACTGTTGGTAGGTACTAATGTAACCCACATAATATATGATTATATTATATAGTCTAAAATTCTGAAAAATAAGTTTAAATGAATAGAAATAGTCATTAAAAAGAATTAATAGTGATAACAATTAAAATCTTACATGAGAAAAGAAAAACAATTATCTTAAAGAAAAAAAAGTATTGCCTCTTTAAGACAAAGCCCGGTAACTCAGATGAGTCACGCAGACAGCCAGAAGCTCTCAGTACGCTGACCGGAGTGGAAGCAGAAAGAAGAGCAGAGACATTTTGTTAGAGCAGCGAGATTAAGTACATTCTCTTGCGAAAGGTAAATAATTAACTAAAACAGTTATAAGAAATAGCTCTACAAGTGTTATCAGAACAAACAACCAGTTAGGGTGGCGATTCCCCTGTTTTTTTCGATAAAACAAGCTGGTTTGGTGAGTTGAAACTCTATCTGAATGTTACATGTGAATATGTTGATTTATGTGAACAATTCTAAATGTAATAATTGTTATACTGATGAAAAAATGAATATATATGTTTAGCTATGAGTTAGCTAAGTAAAAGTTGATTGTTACTAGACCAGACTTAGCCGCCATTTTGAGCACATGGCGCAGTGAATGTGAAACACTGATAAGTTATGAATGTAGATTCATAATTGCTGATATTGTACGAAATGGACTTTTAATTGATATTTTGTGTTTTGACCTGTAACACAGGTCAGGGTTTTTTTTTTCTTTCCTTTCTTCTATTCTTGGACCTCAGTTCTCTTTGATGC
>BRDA01056383.1:118-12822 GCA_036984385.1 Crenuchus spilurus
CAGAGCCATAACTGAGGCTCCCTGAGGGGATCAGGAACACGGGCAGTTTCAGACTTGGTTCCATAGGCACATCAAGACAGCCCTACTAAAGAGCACTGCCAGGATACAACACTACTATAGACCACAATAATAAATAAAGAAGTCAGAGAAGTAGAGTCTGTTTTTGTAGTTTTTTCATCTGTACACAATTAATGTCGCATTTAATATACAGGGGTTAGACAATGAAACTGAAACAGCTGGTTTTAGACCACAATAATTTATTATTAGGTGTTGGGCCTCCTTTTGCAGCCAATACAGCGTCAATTTGTCTTGGGAATGACATACAAGTCCTACACAGTGGTCAGAGGGATTCTAAGCCATTCTTCTTGCAGGATAGTGGTCAGGTCACTACGTGATGCTGGTGGAGGAAAACGTTTCCTGACTCGCTCCTCCAAAACACCCCAAAGTGGCTCAATAATATTTAGACACAAAGACTTGCTGTCTTGGTCACAGATGCGCCAGCAAGACGTGCACCAACAATTTGTCCTCTTTTGAACTCTGATCACCCGTAATGTTGTGTGCATTGTAATATACTATATAACTGTGCTCTTACCTGCTAACTGAACCTTCACACTCTGCTCTTACTGGTGCAATGTGACATTAATGAAGATTGGCCACCAGACTGGTCCAATTTAGCCATGAAACCTCCCTCACTAACATGACAGCTGTTTCAGTTTCATTGTCTAACTCCTGTGTATATGTGTGTGTGTGTGTGTGTGTGTGTGAGAGAGAGAGAGAGAGAGAGAGAGAGAGAGAGATCTTTCACTTTGTGCCACTTCTCTCTTTCCCCCATCATGTTTTCTCTTTCTTCCTCTCATGCTTACTCTCTTATCTCTTTCTTTAACACTTCTCTCTCTCTCTCTCTCTCTCTCCCTCTCTCAGCAGTGTGGATGATAGAGAGAGCTGCAAATAGTAGCTGGATTGTGTAATGCACTTCTCTGTTCTTGTGTTTAACTTCACAGTGCTGAATCGATATCTCTCTAAACGCTGGAGAGTGAGAGACACAAAGTGAGAGAGAGATAGAGTGAAAGTGAGTGAGAGACAGAGAGTAAGAGTAGAGACATGGCTAGATATGACTCAGAAGATGAACGAGCTCTCAACACTGCATCCCTGATAGAGGCCCATAAACACTGCACTCCATTACCACCCATTCACTGTCACACTCAGTCAGGATCTGCAGACCTACAGATGTGAGGGCGACAGCCAGGAGAGGTCAGGCAGTTCAACACGGCTTCAAAAAGGAATCTGTGTTGAATCACAGACTGTATATGAGAGGGGTTATTATATACAGTCTATGGTTGATCATCACAGAGCAACAACCCATGTAAATCCCAAAGATCAAACATCAAACAGCTTTTGTAATCAAAACAGGACATAAAATAAAATCCTTATTTAAACTGATAATATCTATCTCTATGTTTTAACCCTTTCACTTTGTAAGGGGGGATCGTGTGGACAATGTGAGTGCTCCACAGTGATTATATAACATTACATAATCC
Organism: Crenuchus spilurus; assembly: GCA_036984385.1. Taxonomy (NCBI): domain Eukaryota; kingdom Metazoa; phylum Chordata; class Actinopteri; order Characiformes; family Crenuchidae; genus Crenuchus; species Crenuchus spilurus. The sequence goes on from BRDA01056383.1 coordinate 1,657, forward strand.
AAAAAATGTTCTTTTTCTCGTCTGCCCACTGTGTTTTCATCCACTGGACTATTTAACTTGTCAGGTAAAAAATAAGCACAAGCACTTAAACACTAACAATAGTTGACGATTTCAAATCATCTTCAGTGCTCACTCTTGACCTTTTCACCCTTCAGGCGACCTGAAAGTCTAGGCTTTAACAGTCCCAAATCTTAGTGATAATCAAAGTGTTTTCTCACAAAACAGGACGCCATGTTGAAATTTCTTACAAGGGCGTTTATTAGCCTTTGTGCTGATTAGATATAATTATGTATATATGTACTCAGTATACATTGCTGTTGTAAAAATTCTTGTATCTATGCAGAAAGTTTCGAGCATACGCCCTCATATGTATATATATACATGAGCAAATACACATCTGCATTTACATTGGCATTAATATCTGCACATACCTGAGCGGAACTGAACACAGGCTCCTCTGACATAGGCCTCCTGATTAATTAGTACGGCTATAGGGACACAAATCCTCATATTTTTACCACCAAAAAAATCTCATCCGTGTGTCCTAAAGGAAAAAAAAACAGTAACAATAGTTTGTTATGTTCAGCCTGCAGTTGATATTAGAAGTGTCTCTCTGCAGGTAGCTAATGCTTTTTAAGGATATGCAAGCACACAGATGAGAGTAATGCTTCAGACAAGCCTGTGTGTCCGTCCAGTGGCCATGGCAGGGCTGTGTTAAGGCAAACCCAGTAAATGAGAGGTTACATTCTTTACTGTTTTTATGGTACAGAGGAAGAGGAGGTTTGCTCTTCACTGCTGTTAGTTTGTTTTGCTCCAGTGCTGTCTACTGGGGTCTCCTCTGGAGTCCAATGTTTTTAATGGGATCCAGTAAAGCCCACTGGAGTCCAACGGTTGTCTAGTGATCACTGTTTCCACTCGTCCGGCTCCTTACGCGCCTCCTTTACTGCCCTCCTCTGTGGTCGCCGCTGCTGTTTGTGTCTGAAGGGCGCGCGCTCCACCTCTCCAGGGTTCGCACCTCCGGGCTCGTGGCGTTGAGGCTCGCGCTGCTGTTCGCGCCTGCGCCCTCAGGCGCCCACGGGCTCGAGCTGCTGCTCTCGCTGGCGTTCGGCGGCGCGGAGGTGGCGGAGGTGGACGTGAGTGATGCGGCCGCGGGCTTCCAAATGAGGCTGTAGTACACCGCCAGGATGATGGCGGCCAGCGACACGGACAGCACATAGGCGAAGACAGTGGCCAGCCTCACCCACTTCTTATTGGTCTTCGCGGCCATTTTGGCTTTCTTGTCCCCCGTGTAAGTGGCCGGCTTGCCCCGGTCAGCGCCGGGCGCGAAGTCCCTCTCGCGCATGTTGCCCCTCTTCTTACCCCGATGCTCCGCCACCCCGTCCGTCTTGACCGCTGTTCTTTACTGTGTTAGTGCGCTTTATTTGTTTTGAACAGAGACCGTCTGAAAGGCCTCCTCTTCTCTCTAAATCTTGTCCTCGTCCATCTCAGAGAGCTGTCATGTCCGTGTGGCTGCTCAGCTTCTCTCCAGCTCCTCAGCTTCTCTCCAGCTGTTCTCCCAGAAGCATCCAGATGTCTCCTGAGTGATGGGGCCACATGTATAATACTCGACGAGGCTCACATACAAACACACACATACACACTGTTGGATGGTGTTGTTCACCAGCTGGAGAGGCTTTGCTCAGCTAAAAATACAGCAGAGGGGGCGGGAGAGGGGCTCTTAAAGGGACGGCCCTCACACAGCCAATGAGCGTGCAGTGATGGAGAGGATGCAAGAAAATGATGCTCAGGTGCTTAAAGGGCATGTGAGGTGTTTGGCCATAAAAGGGCTGCGGGATGTCGTCTTAAGGTGAAAAGGAACTGAATAAAGCCCTGATAGCTTTAACTCTGATTCAGCAATGTTTATTGTTGACAAGACGACATAACACGGTGTGAAGATGAAGTGACATCAGCAGTGATCACCACTGCAACATCACATACAAATGAAGATCAAAACTGTTACAGTACGTAAAGAAGAAAAGTCAGGAAAGTATGTTTCAGTCTTGTTTGACTTGATAAAGCCACTAACACACACACACACACACACACACACACACACACACACACACACACACACACACACACACACACACCTGATCTCTGAAGTTAACCTTATCATTAATGGCTCACAAAACACCCCTAAATGAAAAGTGTACCATAACGCTATCAATAAACAATGCCGAAACAAAGGCACATGTGCGCTCCCAACAGTCCTAGCAAAGCAAACTACTGACCTGCTCATGGGAACACCACACCACTAATAATACCTGCTTTGTGTGGGTCATGACCATTGAAGATGGTCAGTGCCACAATATGTAAATAATATAAGTGTTTGTGGATTTTCAAACAAATATTGTCATTGTCCAAAGAATGCTAGCTAACTCCAAAAAGGTAATTACAAAAACTTCCTTTACGTTCAATGTCTCTTATTTACAGTGGTGCTTTTAAGAATTTTGTGTTTGCATAAATATGACCTAAAACATGATCAGATTTTCAAGTTCTAAAATAAATATAGAAAACCCAGTTAAACAAATTAGACAAAATAGTATACTAGAATTAATATATATATTTGAAAATAATGAAAATAATCCAATATGACATATCTGTGAGAGGCAAAAGTATGTGAACCTTTGCTTTCACTATCTGGTTTGACCCCCCTTTGCAGCAATAACTGCAACTAAACATTTTTGGTAACTGTTCTTTAACCATTCTTTGGTAGAACGACTTGTGTGATTAGAGTCATTATCTTGCTGCATGACCCACCTTCTCTTGAGATTCAGTTCATGGACAGATGTCCTGACATTTTCCTTTAGAATTCTCTAAAATTCAGAATTCATTGTTCCATCAATGATGGCAAGTCGTCCTGGCCCAGATGCAGCAAAAGAGGCCCAAACCATAATACTACCACCACCATGTTTCACAGATGGAAAAAGGTTCTTATTCCAAAAGTCTTCTGGCTTGTCCACTTGATCTTTAGCAAACTGCAGATTAGCAGCAATATTCCATTTGGAGAGCAATGGCTTTCTCCTTGCAACCCAGTCATGCATACCATTGTTGTTCAGTGTTCTCCTGATGGTGGACTCATGAACATTAACATTAGCCAATGTGAGTGAGACCTTCAGTTGTTTAGAAGTTACCCTGGGGTCCTTTATGACCTCACTGTCTATTACACGCCTTGCTCTTGGAGTGATTTTTGTTGGTCGACCACTCATGAGGAGGGTAACAATGATCTTGAATTTTCTCCATTTGTACACAATCTGTCTGTCTGTGGATTGCTGGAGTCCAAACTCTTTATAGATGGTTTTGTAACCTTTTCCAGTCTGATGAGCATCAACAGCTCTTTTTCTGAGCTCTTCAGAAAAATAATTTTTTCGTGCCATGATACATTTCCACAAACGTGTTGTGAAGAGCACTTTAATAGATCCCTGTTCTTTAAATAAAACAGGGTGCCCTCTCACACCTGATTGTCATCCCATTGATTGAAATTACCTGACTCTAATTTTACCTTCAAATGAACTGCTAATCCTAGAGGTTCACTGACTTTTACCTCTCACCAATATGTCATATTGGATCATTTTCCTCAATAAATGACCAAGTAGAATATTTTTGTCTAATTTGTTGTAGTGTGTTTTCTTAATGTACTTTTACGACTTGTGTGAAAATCTGATGATGTTTTAGATCATATTTATGCAGAAATGTAGAACATTATAAAGGGTTCACAAACCTTCAAGGACCACTGTATCAAGCATCGCAGATTAGGTTCAGGTCTCATGCAGTTCTCGTCAGTATTCCCGTAAAGCTGAAACCAGCATTCTTGTCTTATATTAGAGAAACATGGGTAAGTTAAAATAAAGAGACTCAAGACCATTTTGGAGCATTTCGGTAGACCCATTCATCAATAAATTTTACACGTATGGTATGGACACATATGGTCTTATCCATGTGGGACATCTGCTGAGCTCACATTATGCAGAAAACTACAAATCCCAACAATTGAGATGCTTATTTGAATATGGGCAGTGATTATATATAGCTTACTCTGAATTATCTAATCATTCATATTTACACTGTAAATAAAACAACTTGAGTTCATTCAACTCAGAAATTCTCCTAACTCATCATTTTATGTCTACAGTTCAGTTTAGTAATGCTATAAAATATGTTATTTTGTTGACTTCCCAGCTAGCTGACATTTTACTTCACAGAGTGCCTTTAGGCATCTCCACAACTATGGGCTCACAGTTATGGACAGCTGAGGCATCACCAGGCTTTGATCTCAAGTCTCCTGGGAATGGGATGAAAGCTTAGACAATTATGTCACTCATTTACCATAAAAAAGAAACAAAAACAAACAACCAAACAACAACAAAAAATGTATATATAATGTTCAAAAGAAAGCAGAGGAGACCAGAATGGAAGAAAATGATTTAATTGATGGCAAAAGTCTTAGTTGGTGTTGAAATTGGATACAAATATATATTGTAAACTGGATAGTTCCAATACCAAAATCTGATTGACTGAGCTGTGTTCAGAGAATAGCACCTAATAAACATCAGTTCTTTTGCTGATAGGCTAGATTAAACTTTTTGCCCATGTGATTTGCACACAATGGAATTTGACCTCCCCATTTAACCTAATTACCAGGCTACGGCTGCCACAGAGATGCTGGAGTAGCTTAAAATGTTTGGCTGCAGCTTCTTGGTAGAAGTATTTTTGGTTTGATACCTTAGTTTTTTATTTTGGTAGTTACTTTTATGTTTATTGTTTAGTGTGTGTTGTTTTTCACTATGATTTATTATTTTTACTGAAGCAATGCCACTGTTCTAGAGGGCAGTTTTGGGTTTCCATACTTACCTCTAGAAAATGAAGTTCAGGTTTAATAATAATAATAATAATAATAATAATAATAATAATAATAATAATAATAATAATAGAATGCTGAGGCAAGCTCTCCTGAATAAGCTAAAGCCCTTCTTCTGCTAAATAATGCACCTCTCTTAAATATGACATGAATATTTAATTGTTGTTGTAGTCAGCTGTAACCACTTATTGTATAATATGAGTTTGATTTATTTTTCATGTTTATTTAATGATGTGCAAACATGATGGCCCACAAAAATAACTTAAGGCTCTTATTTCATGTTTTTAGCCCTTCTTTACAATGAAACCTGTTAATATCTTTTTTTACCCAAAATATGTAGCCATACACCAATCATCATAACATTAAATTACCTGCTTGTACCCACTATTCTCTAATCATACAAGTGCACTTTGCAGCTATAGACTGTAGTCCATCTGTTTCTCTGTATACTTTATCAGCCTCCTTTGCTGGATCATGACACTGAGATGGTTGTGGTGTGTTAATGTGTGATGCACTGGAATTAGTTGATCAGACACACCAGAGCTGACAGGCTATTTAGGTGACTATTCCACTTTAGTGTTTGATTGAGTTACAAATAAAAAATAACAAAACTAAATAATAACAAAAAAGAACCTGTGCTGTTTGAAGTGGCTGCATGTAAGAGTGAAATTGTATTATTTTTTATAATTCACAATCAATACTGTGTCTTAAACTGCATTGACTAGTCTGTGCAACCTTTATTTATATCTGAACATTGTTTGAGTGGGTTTAGATCATTTTTGCTGATGCAATTAGATACAAAGTGAACTTTTTAGTTGACTATTGAGTAGCGTTTGCAACATTGGTCTTTGAGCTTCAGTTCTAAACTGAAGAAACTAAATGTCTTAACCAGTCAACTACATCTGGGGTGGAACCCTGTGTAAGTATAGTTTCTGGGTGAACATTCATTTAATGACTATACACAAACAATGGCGGCAAGTTGCTGAAGTTAAAATAGCTCTGATGAGCAGATCAAATCCAAATTAAAAGAGCTGTTTGAGTACAAGCTTCATGGGATCAGAACATTTTCTTCAAAGGTCTTAAAATAGTCAGAGTCACAAAGTTGCTTACATTTGAGCAGTGACCTAGAAATAGTGTCTTGAATTTGAACTGAACTGAGATTTTTATGTAGGTATTTATAACATTTTTGTCTTAAAGCAGTACACTGATAGTGTTACAGAACAAGATAAATCTATGAAAAGATGATGCATAACATATGTAAGACACATGAGGGCACAATACTATCATCCTAAACGATTTGTACTGTCCATTCAAATCTAGTGGTCCATCAGAGAAACAATAGCTGGTCTGTTACTGACAATAGAATATGTTGAACAAATGTGTGTTGTGAAGGAATTTTAGTATTAGCCTGCTGATACATGAACAGTAGATGATTATATTGATTTTATTAATATGGGGCAGCTATGGCCTAGGTTAAGGATTTGGTCTGGTGACCCGAAGGTCACTGGTTTGATCCCTGGGCAGGTCACGACTGAAGTGCCCTTGAGCAAGGCACCTAACCCCCAATTGTAAGTCGCTTTGGATAAAAGCGTCTGCTAAATGCCTCAAATGTATTAACACATACAATCAGATTAATATATGTATATCCATATGTGATCTATCTTTTGTTTGCTGTACTGAATGTTCTAACACAAGGTCAATCAAGGATAGTGATAAGGCCATTCCACTATTGTGCAAACAACAGCCAGTTTGTACATTATGTAGTACAGACAAGAAAAAAACTGTCTCTTTGTCCAAAATAATAATAAATAATATTTTTGTCCAAAACTGGCCTGGTATCAGTTTTTCTTCTTAAACACCTGAATTGATCATGCATCTCAGGCATGGTCAGCTCATGGAGGCTTCATGGTTATCATCAGAGGTGTCAAGTAACGAAGTACAAGTACTGCGTTACTTAAGTAGAAATTTTGGTTATTTATACTTTTTTGGAGTAATTATTTTTGGACGACTTTTTACTTCTACTTACTTACATTTTCATGTAATTATCTGTACTTTCTACTCCTTATATTTTAAAAACAGCCTCGTTATTTCTATGTATTTCATTTTGGTTTGTCATCGTTCAGAAAACATCTTGTCCAGATAAACTGGCCATCCAGAAAGAGTGTGATTGTGGTTGGATGAGAAGTATAAACATATACCATTCTGATACCCTATTGGTACCTGCACGTCACGTGTGTTGTCACTCTCTCAAGTAAGCTCCGTACCGCAACGCAGCGCTATAAGGCAGCACTTGAAGTAACTTGTGCCTGCGGATCCATTATCCTCCAAAAGCAACAGAAAGAGACAAAGTGTAATCCTCAAACATGTTTATTCTGTGTTGTTTTTCCACACAGGTCTGTTTGTATTGTTTTTACCAGAATAACAAAGGAATACATAAAAAATATTGCTTAGCATAACAGGCTATGTCAATACTTTTGACACCTTTGCTTATCATATTTATAATTGTCTAAACAAGAAATGGATCAATCAGGAATTCACACTTTCTTGTTTTATTAAGCCCACCTCAGGATTGAGGTATAAAGGCTGTGCGTACAATGAGCAGGCCTCAAAGTGAGAGAGGGAGCGAGTGAGCTCTCAGCTTTCATGTTCTTATCTCTTTATCAGACTAAATGTATTATTCTATTTTCCTCCTAATAAAATATTTCTCATTCAGCACTTGAGTCTGGCATTGTTTGTTGAACAGTGTATGTCTGTGTACCAGTGCCAGCGCTAGGCATTCAGGTGCCCCACGCATGCAATCACACACAACCTGCACCCCCTAAGTGCAGGAGAGAGGGTGGTGGGGGGGTTGTGCGCCAAGGAGATGCGTGGTGCCCCCCGAAGACGTGTGGTGCCCCCCGAAAATTGTGGTGCCCCACGCACAGCGTGTAGTCCGCATGTGCGAAGTGTTGCCACTGTTGTGTACACTATAAACACATTAACATCAGAATATTATGACCATCCCATGTTTGGAATGAACTCAGCCTGTGTACAGGGTTTGATGCATTCATTCATTCATTCATTCATTTGTTCACTTGTTCCCAGCCTTGTGAGTCATTGTCTCTCTAATGTTCCCTTTATATACCCTCCTTTTTCTCAGTATGTCTCGAGACGTTGTTTTGTGTTTTGTTTTTTTGTTTTGATAACTTATTATTAGCCTTCACTGCAAGGGTGTCCGCCTTCCCGTCTCTCAACCTGACAAAATGACTGTCATGGGTGAAGGATACAGTTTGACTGATGGCCAAAAGGGCATGATAATATGGTACCAGGCATAGAGTGGTGCATCTCAGAAATCAATAGCTTTGTGAGATATTCTAGAGCTGCCATAGTAATCATCAGTAAACATCAAGTGCCTCCCAATGACATAATGACTCAGTTCAACAAATGAGACAAACATATTATACTTGGTCATTTATTTCTTGAGGAATATGATCCAAAATTATGCGAACCTCTTGGATTTGCAGTTAATTTGAAGGTAAATTAGAGTCAGGTGTTTTCATTCAATGAAATGACAATCAGGTGTGAGTGAGCACCCTGTTTTAGTTAAAGAACAATGATCTATCAAAGTCTGCACTTCACAAAACAAGTTTGTGGAAGTGTATGATGGCATGAACAAAGGAGATTTCTGAGGATTTCAGAAAGAGAGTTGTTGATGCTCATCAGGCTGGAAAAGGTTACAAAACCATCTCTAAAGAGTTTGGACTCCACCAATCCACAGTCAGACAGATTGTGTACAAATGGTGGAAATTCAAGACCATTGTTACCCTCCCTAGGAGTGGTCGACCAACAAAGATAAAATTTTTGTCTCATTTGTTTAACTGGGTTTTTTAATCTACTTTTACTACTATATATGCAGTGGCTTGCAAAAGTATGTGAACTTTTTCACATTTTGTCACTTTAGAACCACAAACTTAAATGTATTTTATTGAGATTTTAAATAATAAACCAACACAATGTACCACATCATTGTGAAGTGGAATGAAAATGATACATGGTTTTCAAAATTTTAATCAAATAAAAACCTTAAAAGTGTGACGTGCAAAAGTATTCAGCCCCTAATACTCTGATACCTCTAAATAAAATTGCAAAAAAAGTGCACTCAATTACCTTCAGAAGTCACTTAATTAGTTAATAGAGACCAGCTGTGTGTAATTTAGTCTCAGTGTAAATACACCTGTTCTGTGAAGGCCTCAGTGGTTTGTTAGAGAACACTAGTGAATTGAACTGCAAACCTACCAAAACATGGCCGTCCACCTAAACTGACAGATCGAGTAAGGAGAGCACTGGTCAGAGAAGCAGCCAAGAGGTCCATGGTCACTCTGGAGGAGCTGCAGAAATCCACAGCTCAGGTGGGAGAATCTGTACTCAGGACAACTATAAGTCTGCACTCCACAAATCTGGCCTTTATGGAAGAGTGACAAGAAGAAAACCATTGCTGAAAGAAAGACATAAGAAGTGCTGTTTACAGTTTGTCAGAAGCCATGTAGGCTTGCAAAAGTTCAAGGGGTACGAATACTTTTGCAAGCCACTGTAAATATATACAGTATATATATATAAATGTGATAATAACACAATTAATGTGATCTCAATTTGACATGATTTGAAAATTATTTCTGTTAACGCAAATGCTATTTGGCCCTGCGAGTCATCCATGTTTCATGTTGAGACTTGGCTGTGCACACTGTTGACAACTTAGAAATTTTGTTGCTATATTTAGTGAGTTTTTAGACCCCTCTAGCAACATTTTCTTCAAAAAAGCCACTAGTGACAAATTTAGTGACTTTTCCCGGTGTTACTGGACACTTTTGGAGGCTACACATGAAAGCACCAATCGTTCTGCAGTAGCTGTCCCCAGCAGCAGCAGATACTCCGTGAGTCCCTCCCACCATCCCAAAGAACACAGAGGGGCATAGTCATGATGCCTTTGAATGTGATGCTAAACCATCATTGCTAGCATGAAGAACAACATGCAAAAAAGTTAAGTGAAGCTGTGACAGAAAGCTCACACGTTTGTCCTCCCATATTTTAAACTGTCCCATATCCTGTGTTCCCAAAGTTGCTCAGTTTACCAAGCTAGCTAGCAAGGTAGGCAGCTGACTATCTGCATATTACCTTGAAATGAGGTGTAATGTGCTAGCTAGCTAATTTAACTTGTCTAGCAATAGATGCCTCTGTTCTCATGACACCTTAAAGTTATGTAGCTAGCACTTTTCAGTTTTCACAACTTCATTCACATCCTGTTTTCAGAGCATCTTTTAATCTTCTGACATTTATATAGAGCTTACTTTTATTCTATTCTCATGGCACTACTCTGCTCCTAAAGCAGCTTGTGGTATTTTTAACTTTTAGATTAGATTAGAACACATGACAACTCAAAAACATACTCAAAGTCAAAGCCTTATTATAGCTCCACCCAAACCAAACTGCTATTAATGAGTAAAAAATTAACTGTAAAAAAGGCTGAAGCCACCATGGCATTAGCTATGGCTGAATACTGTTCCATGCTGGTATGTGATCACATTAAATGTGATATTCTAACATTAAACAATACAGGACAAAATTGATTTATGTAATGTGGGTCTAGGCAAAGCATGAAAGTCATGAACCTATTTCATAAAGTTCATTTGTAGTCCTAAACATATTTAGGGTGTTTTTTTCCTCACTTTTTGTCTCTCCAAAAATGTTATTCCTCTCTCCTACAGCCTCGATTACAACTACATGCAAATGACATATTATGCAAATTAGGTAATGCCATCATATAGTTACTTCTAGCGACTTTTAGGACAACCAATAGTTACTTTCCTTACTGAGAAGTTGGTCCTCATCCCATCCTTCAAGGCCTGTAGAAGACTAGCATCAAGACTCTTTTCTGTCCTTGCAACAAAGTGATGGAACGAACTCCCACTGACTGTTTGAACAGCAGAGTCACTTACAGTCTTTAACAGACTTGTGTGTGTGTGTGTGTGTGTGTGTAGATGATACTGGGTCAGAAGTACTCGTTTTCTGTAGACTGGTGATCCTTTGGAGTTCTGCTGTTCAGAATGCTCACTGATGAGCTTCCATTTGACGGTGAAGATCATTCCTTCACGTTAACAGATATTTGTAGTCTTTCTGTCATTCTCATGAAACATTTTTCTTCTGTTTCCCTTTAATGGACGTCCAGCTGTTTGTGCGAGATCCAGCCTGTCGTTTGGGTGCTCAGGGTGACATTAGAGCTCATCCTTTCTTCT
>BRDA01056390.1:0-26444 GCA_036984385.1 Crenuchus spilurus
ATCTGTCTGAACTGCAGTTAGTCCTGTATGGATGATTACAGTGTTTCCCTCCAACTCCTGCAGTCTTACAACCTCTTCTCCAGCTGTGGACAGCAGACCTGAAACAATGTAGACAGTTTCAGTGTAGTTAATCATTCACAGCACCTGAATTAATTCTGTGAGCTTCTCTTTAAGTTCACAACATTGTATAAAATTATAATAAATGAACAGCTTAATATCCATCTCCTGCTTAATCCTGACCAGGGTCATGGTTGAACAGCTTATTAATAATAATAATAATAATAATAATAATAATAATAATAATAATAATAATAATAATAATAATAATAATATTGCATGTTTTATTGTTCCATTCAAGTTTTACTTCACAATTAATTTATTAAATATATTTTATATTTATTTTAATTTATAATATCAAACCAATGTGCTTTGGTTATAGCCATGATAGCAAAAAGCATGGGATTAAATAAGTACATGGCTTTAATGGGTTAAAATGCATTAAATATGTTGCTCTACAGCCCCACCTACTGTAAGAAAATTGAACTTCAGTCAATAGGATTTAAAACATGATTAGATCCTGCACACATCAATAACATCACTGAACTTAGTGAGTCACATTTTCCAAAGACAACATGTAACTGTATTACACTACATTATACAGACTATACTATCAGTCTATAGGAAGAAGCATAATACATTTTAATGTAATTTATTGTAATGAAGCTTCTTTTCCTAGTAGTTTCTATTAGTCTATTCATCATGACAAATTTACACAATGTACAGAGATGGTGCTGTTCAATCCATCGGATAGTGCTTGAAAGTTTGTGAACCATTTAGAATTGTTCTTTACTTCTTTACTTTAAATAATTTACTATACATATGTAATATTAATAGTAAAATGTGTAAGCCTGTAAGATAAGATAGCATAAGATAATCCTTTATTTGCCATACACAGTAAATATGCCAGTGTTAAATTAACACTATTATAGTTAAATTAACACTGAGGGTGTCAAAATGCAACACTCAGTGTTAATTTAACTCTAATAGTGTTGATTTAACACTGGCAGATTTACTGTGTACAGTGGGGAAATTCAAAGTGTCACAGCAGCAAAGGAACAGTGAAGCACTCAGTAATACAGAAGTTAAAATAAAACCTATAAACAAAACTGAGGGATACTTACATGGCTGTTGTAGATGGAATATTTCACATGGGATATTACACACTGGTGGATTAAATTGGTGGTTATGTCTCCACCCTAGTTCTGCCCTGCCACACCCAGCCAGTCTCTGTCTACACCGTTGTTAGCCCTTTTGTGTCATTAGCCCTGTGATTAGGTTCCTTATTTATCCTCCTGTGTCTAAGTCTTGTTGGGAGTCATTGCATTGTCTAGTCTGAGTTCATGTCTGCAGTGTTTAGTTTTGTTAGTAGTGTCTGTAGTGTTCAGTCCTAACAGCAATGTCTGATTTAGTACATAACAAACATTATGAGAAACAAATTAGAAAGAAAAATACAGAGGATATTGCAAAATGGAACACAATATATATTTTAAACACTACAATATATTATATATAATATATACAATATTATGCAAATTTTTTTTTTCTGATTCATTAACCAATTCTCATCCATTCTACCACTTTTGCCAGCACATGAAAAAATAAGTGTGAACTTTAGTCATGAAGAGACACTGACCACAGAGCCCACAATGGAAAGGGGCAGTGTTTCATCAGAAACAGACCATAATCACACACTGTTCTCACAAACATGACCTACTTACATTTATAACATTTATAACATGAATAAAACATTCAATATTGAGAAAATCAGTGACTTTACTTGACTATAAAAATAAATCAGAATTGTATCATTTTTTCAGTTGAACACTTTGATAAATTCCATAAAAATATCGGTTTATAATCTATAATACATGCTACTTGCACATTATTTATGCATTTGCATTTTAATCAAATGGATGATACTGCAGAATATTATATTTTACTGTTCATTGCACCAGTATCATGTCTTAAGTTTTATATATGTAGTTATGTTTCTACAATGCATTAACAGGTTTATAAGTGTTGAAAGATACTGAAAGTTTATAGCAAATACACAGAAGCAAATTGCAGTTAGTGTAGCTTTTTGACCACTATTTTACATCAAGCTGTATTTATTCAGGTCAATTTATGCCTTTATCTGCTTCAGTTGGTTTTATAAAGTAAGCACAGTTTTACTTCTAAAAGATTTGTTTACTCATCTCTGGATATGAAGAAATGCTCACCTGTAGTGTAGAAGATAAAAGTGATCAAAGCTCTCCTGGAGTCCATTCTGTAAAATGCATTTTAGACTTTTTGGTGGCTTTGGTCTCTCAGATGAGTAGAGTAGTTCACACTCTCATCTATAGTCAGTGTTCAGAAAGGAAGTGGCTGAACTCTGTGTTCAGAGGTTAGCAGCTTCTATAACATGAATATTGAATTTCTCCACTGGATATTGAGCTGGAATTGAAGCTGTCAGTGAGCTAGTTTGAGAATAATAACACTGCTTATTTATTAATTTGCAAATAAATAAAATAAATATTTAACAATTTGCTTATAGCTTTTGTACAGTCACATTAGAATTTTTGACCAGCTACCTAATATTGGGAATCACCAATATTTGCTCAGAGTGCTCTGAGCCTGACTGACACTTTCCACTGCTCTTGTGTTCACTATTGATGTTATCTGGGCCACTGTCGTGAACTGATTTCTCTGTAGCACTTATTGGAGTCATCATTACTCTCTTGCATCAATGATACACCAGCTCTAGAACATCTCAGTGGTTTCTGAGACATTACCACTCTTCACCCAGTACCCTATTATCATGCCCTTTTGGACATCAGTCAAATCACATCCTTTGCCGATGATGATAATTTTACACTATGCTACAACTGACTGGTGTGCTTGGTTATTTATAGATACAAGAAATAATGTCATGTAGCATCTGTGATGTCCCGGGTTGAGTTAATTCCAAACCAGGCATGATCATAATCTTTTGATATGACAGACCTTGCATATCTTTCTGACATATTGAGAAATATCCAAGTCCATAATTATACAGACAAAATAGAGCTTATTTATTTTTTATGATCCAATTTGTTTACTTTTTAATTCCAACAATAAAAATGTTTTTATGGTGTCATATTTAAGAACTTTGCCCCCTACTGGTCAACACACACACACACACACACACACACACACACACACACACACACACACACACACATATATATATATATATATATATATATATATATATTTTTTTTTTTTTTGTAATTAATTAATTTATTTTTTGCCAATGTGATATGCCAGTATATTTCCAAGTTTGCAACCAATTTCCAATCATTACATTACTGTTTGAATTAAAAAATTATAGAATCCTTATTTACGCACAAACATTATTACTCTTTTTCAAAATATTTCTGTTTCTAACATTTCTTTTAAACACTATCTGATGTTCTTGTGTTCTCATTTGAAAATAAGATTAGCATTTTTCTAACAGTGACATTTTCTATTCAATCATTTATTTGAAAATATTCTAGATGTGAAGGGATAAAACCGGATGGACACAGTGGACAGGAGCACCACAGCAGAGAGCACCAAATGCACCACAAACTCAACTGCGCCACAACAATGGACACTGGGCAGACCTGAACAAAAAAGAAAGCACATATCCATTTTAAACTGTACATTAATTTCCCCTGAACACCAGACACTTGTTCACTGAACAAATGTATTAAATAATCTATGACAGACAGACATGAGGACCATTTGTAATTGAACAAACCCTGTAAATCTGTAGTGGATGCTCTATGTATGTCAATGGAACCATAACAATCATAGTGTCACGTTCTCATAGGACTCTCGCCCATTTCCTCATATGTTCGTCATGTCTCCCCCTGTGATGTCACGTTATTGTCCACGGCTTTTTCTTCATGTGTTTCTAGATTAATGCCCCTATAAATAGTCCATGTCTGTGTCGTGTCTTGGTTGTTCATTAAATGTGCCTCAATGTGAAGTTGAATGTGGATGTCGATGTGAATGTAGATGTGTATATTGCTGCACTTCTGTTCTTCAAATAAACCGTGTGTTGACTTCTACTCCTGTGTCTCCCTACTCAGATCATCACAAACAGTGTGACACAAGTAAGAGCATTCGTCCAAGATGAATTTTATATACAGTACAAAGTCTGCAGGAATGGCCTGTACTGGACTTTTACTGATATTTTTTGTGTGGATTTAAGGTTAATAATACTGACTTGTCGGTTGTAGACTGTTCTACTGTTATCAATTATCATGTAGAGTTTGACACTCATCCATTTCTGAGATGATTTTAATGGAAACTACTGGAACAAAAGCTGGAGAACAAAGATTGAACATTTTATATTAAGTGGAAATTGTTAAAAACACATGTGAATATTAAATGATCCATTCATGCTTTTGTATTTATATAATGTATATAATATAGATATGAGCTAAGAGAATGAGAAAAAAAATATGTATAAATGTGTACTGTTTTTAATTGGTTAGGGAGCCATAATAAGCCATTTAATCTACTACTGATATATTTATATAGTGAATATAAACTGTGACCAGATGGACAATATAGGTTCCTTACCACTTGACAATGATTGAAAACTCACTCATTATTTACACACTATAAACATGAGAACTCATATTTTGTGATGAATTAAATGAGCACATTTAATGAAACATCTTACCTGTGGTGCAGACGAAAAAACAGACAGAAGCCAGAATGCTAAAGGACTAGCACGTGGCTTTGGAGCTGCTTTGTCCTCAGTGGTTGTATTGTGACCCAGCAGAGCTGCAATGAAGCTTCACTTTTAGACACTGAGTAATATAAACACGTTTAAGGAGTGAGAGCAGATCAGCGATGTACAGTCCAGAAGATGGCAGCAGTGCTTCATACTTTAGACATGCAGTTTGTTCAGTGTTAGTTGATGGAGTATAAAACAAAAGACTCTGCAAATGCAAAGCTGCAGTGGATTTTGAGATGGAATTAAGTGTCACGTTGTGATCTGAGCTGCGATTAGGGCCATCTGAGCGACCTTTTCAGACATGCCTAACAAAATCTAATTGGTTTCCCTGTACCACACTGACTACATACATGTCTTTCCTGTTTTATGGGGTTCTAACTCGCACATTAACAGCTGATAAAATGATGACAATAACAACCTTGGAGCAAGATTGGAACTTGGAAAATGTTCCATGGAGAATTTTTAATAGACCCAAAATGTCTGTTCAATCATGAACATTTACAGTAGCAGTAGACACAATCAGTTTGTCTGCTAATACGTTGTATTATGGATGGATAGTAGACATATATCTTCAAAACACAAATCAATCAAATCTAACTTACACAAAAAAGTATCTCTGCAGGTCCAAAAATGTTATCCAAATGTACAGCCTGATATTTATAGATTAGGACATTTTGTATTTGTATAAAAGTAAAAAAAATGTAAGTGGCAGAATTTCATGGTCATACTATTCTGACAGCACCGATATTATATATTCTCAATTATATTTTCACTAAGTCTGACAAATTTGGATACATATAGGAAATAACATATGTAGACATTGTAACCTTCATCAGACCTGCCTCTTCTGCTTTGCCAGCCTCCTTCAGCTTCTTTCTCATCTTCTCACTGTCTGTATTTAATAACACATTATTGTTTAATAAACTCAGATAAACAAAAACACAATAATGAATCAATGTGTTATTATTGTTTAAATGAGTTATCTTCTCACCTTATTTAACTTATATAGAGCTGTTGACTCTTTACTTCCATCTACAGGTTGAGTAATATAAAACTGTATGAACACTAATGTGACCTTATGATTTTAAAGAATGAAATACTAAAGAAATACATGAAAACAAATAATATATACAGCTGTAAATAACATTATTTCTATCTCTGTCACTCTTGCATACACTGCTTTGTTTTCATTCATTTATTCATTCATTATCACACCCGCTTAATCCTTATCAGGGTCGCGGTTAGTCCCCTACCCCCTCACTGGGTGCAGGGCAGGGCATTACATTAATCAACTAAGCCCAGGACAGGGCGCCAATCCATCGCTGGGTGACACACACACACACACACACACACCTACGGACAATTTAGAGTACCCAATTCACCTGATCCCCATGTTTTTGGACTGTGGGAGGAAACCGGAGTCCCCGGAGGAAACCCACGCAGACACGGGGAGAACATGGAAACTCCGCTCAGATGGGGACTCGAACCCAAGACCCCAGCACTGAGAGGCCAACGTGCTAACCACTAAGCCACCGTGCCGCCACTCTATAAATTATATATTTTAAATACGGTCTAAATGTAATTTTAGTGACATTTTAACGAAATCCTGTCACAATTTTAACGTTTTTCAAACTGTCAAATTTAACCCCGCGTGAGTGTCAGCAGAGCTCCACCTCCACGTCTTGTATGATTGGCTTACAACTTACATGCTCTGTCTGATCTGATTGGTTGTTTGTTTTCTCTTCAGTCCTGCGCACCATTTTCAACGTGTAGATTGTGTTTTTATACAAAACACAACATTTGATAAATAAAGTACAGTTTTTGTTTTGATACACCAAAAGTATGTGTAGGATTGAAAAGCATAACTGAAGTGCCCTCTAGAATGTCAAAAACCAGACGAGTGCCCTCTTGTGTGACATTTTTGGAATAAATCATGACACACCCTCTAGAGCAAGATAAAATAATGAGTCCTAACTGATGCCCTTTCAGTAGTAAAGGGTGCTGTTATGAAGTACCCTCTATGGCTGCCCCTGCTTGACAGAGCCCATCGTAGTAGAGAAAATGGGATGCAGTGCTGTATTTGCCCTCCTACTGTAGGACACTGTAGAGCATCCATTAAGACACATTTTCATGCATTTGCAACATATGGTACAATAGTCAGTTCTTATACAGTATTACAATGAATAATTTTTATTGACTAATTATATAATATATAAAAATTTAATATGAGATTTGTTTATATATTAATAAATAAGATGCATCCATCCATTATCGCACCCGCTTAATCCTTATCAGGGTCACGGTTAGTCCCCTACCCCCTCACTGGGCACAGGGCAGAGCATTACACTATTCAAATAAGCCCTATATAACTAAGCAACTAAATAAGATGCAATTAAAGTAAAACAATTAAATCAATATTTAAAAAATCATGAAAAAGAGTTAAATACTAAGATATATGTTGTAATCTAGGCGTGTTTTTATTGACTGCTTTTGTTCTTTAAAAATATCTATAATTTAAAATAAAATAACACAGAGTCACTGACATTGTTTACATTTACGTCATTTAGCAGATGATCTTATCCAGAACAATGTAAAAAAAGTGCTTTGTTTAAGACAATTATCTCAAACTACTCTTCAGATCAGACACTGTCAGAACAAAACCATTAATAATACCTAGAAAGAAGGAAAGATACACAGTCACACACAATATAAGTTTGTGTACTATAATAATAATACAACATTACAATGAATTACAATAAGTGTTTTAAACTAGTGCTTGCTTAAGTGCTCGATAAAAACATGGTTTGGGACTTTGCTGTTCAAACAGCTATTGGGAGTTTGTTCCACCACCTTGGTCTTGATACTAGTCTTCCATGTGTCTTGAAGGATGGTGGGTCAAGCTGAGCCATATTAGGAGATCAAAGGGTTTAAGGTGCAGAGACTTGACCACTGCGAATATGTCGGGAAGGGCTGGTCCATTTTATGATTTGTTGGAAAACATTAGGGTTTTGAATCTGATGTGAGCAGCTACAGGAAGCCAGTGAAGCGAACCCAGCAGTGGAGTGACATGGGAGAGCTTGGGCTGATTGCAGACCAGCTGAGCAGCTGCATTCTGGATCAGCTGCAGGGGCCTGATGGCTCGTATAGGAAGACCAGCCAGGAGCGAGTTGCAGTAGTCAAGTCATGAAATGTGTGAAAATGAAAGTCCAGTCACTGTAGAAGAGGAGAGGTCTATGTGGTAACAGCCCACAGGTACCTTCATTTTGGCTCAGGGACACTCAGAAATGAGTAGTAGTGAAAGGAGAACTCTCAAATTGAACTCTACTTGTTTCTGTGAAGCTTCCTTCTTGTGACATGTTTGTCTGGTTAGAAGGTAACTCATATTTTTCTTCTGCTTTTCTGTTTAAAACTGTTCTGGGACCTGAAGTGATAAACCAGGAGGGTAATAGTAGCCAGGGCAACGATGGCAGAGAGGACCAGTCGGACCACAACTTCAACTGGGCC
The DNA here is from genome assembly GCA_036984385.1 of Crenuchus spilurus. NCBI lineage: Eukaryota > Metazoa > Chordata > Actinopteri > Characiformes > Crenuchidae > Crenuchus > Crenuchus spilurus. Next base: position 8,315 of record BRDA01056390.1, read on the forward strand.
ACAACAGTGGGCCTTGGATAAGCCTAATTGAGAAAAAATATTGAATAAAAAATTTAAAATAATCATTGTGTATATCAATAAGTTATCTCTCCAAATCATATAGAACTTTATAAGTACAGAAACATCTTACCAGCTTGTGGACAGAACTCTGTTGTGTTGAGTTGAGTTGAACGATTGCTGGTTGGGTTGGCAGCTACACAGCTGTAGATGTGATTGTCCTGGATGTGTAGCTCCAGAAGGAGGCAGAGCCTGACACTGAGGACAGGATTACTGCTCTGTTTCAGGATTTCACTGCCTCTAATCCATGACAGGCTGACATGAGGGCCATTTGTAACTGAACAAAGCACTGTGCAGAGATCGGAAGTGAACCAGTGGTGAATTTTGATGAGGGCTCTTTGAGGCTGAACTGATGTAACTTCTGAAATATGATGGGAAGTACTAGGAGTCAGACAGAAACTACATACTTCATGCTTTTCATAATCGTACAGACATTTTTGCAGAAAATGTTGGCCCAGTAAGTTGTTGCTAGCAGCCAGTAAGTGCTCAGCATTCTTTAAGCTGAAAAAACTAGCTGGTAATGAAGCTACATCAGACATCAATGCATCAAGTCAAAACTGGGCTACTCTGAAGAATTGAAATTTTAATACTCTGGTCACTGCATAGGCCTCGATGTGTTATCTCATACACTTCTCATCATTGGCATTGCAAACACCTAAAGATATTAAAGAGATATTTGTCAGATTGCTTATGATGTGTAGCAATAAAGACCCATCGGGCTTGTATAGTACACAATAATCAGTATTTCCTGTGTTCACCACAGCATGAAAAACTTCATTCATAGTCATTATACCTTACCTGAGAGTTTCTTCTCTGGATACTGACACTCATTGATATCTGAGATGTTGCTGATAACAGGTATGGAGACAGGTGCTGCAAAGATAGCATCGTATGGCAGATTTAGAAAGGACCACTGCAGATAGAAACAATGTCTCAGTCTTACTGAGGAACCAGCAAAGTCCTTCAGCCCTGAGCTCAACTCTTCCTCTTTATTGTCCTCCATTCTTTAGCTAATATACAGGTTCATGAGCAATGTGAATACATTACTGTCTTACCATAAACATGGACACTAAAATGCTTGTGTGAAATGTCTAGGCTGATGATCTGTACTTTATAAACTCCAGACTGTGTGATGCTGATGTTACTGATGGTCAGGGATCCAGTCTGCATGTCCAGCTGTATTCTGTCACTGAACTTGTCATTAGAAAGAGTGAGAGTGTTCCTATTAACAAGCTGTGCTATGATAGTGTCTGTAGCTCCAAATGTCCACAGTATTACATCACCAGTCTTCTTTCTGGCCAAATCAGTGCTCAGAGTTACTGTTGATCCCTCTGTAACTTCTATGGTCTCCACGTCATCTCTTACAGCAGCTTTCGCAACTGCAAAATAGACAAGTTAAGAGTCAAATCCGGTACATAGTATATGTTCCAGTCATGTGTTTTCAAGTTAGAGACCACACAGGAAATGGCCAAACACTTTACTATACTGAACTCATGCCCAAAATAACTTTTTTACCATTTAAAAATAGCTAAACGATGTTTTGTTTTGCAGCCATTACTGATGACCATTTGAAAATACAGTCAGATAACCTATCCATGACATTTCAGTGAAGCCCATCCTTTCAACGAAGCCCCACAACAGCTTACCTGCTGCACAGATGAAAAACCAGACAGAAATGGTCATATTCGTAGACACTGGAGCATCTAACAGCTTCCCATGATCCTAGTCTAGGTCTGAGGTTTTACTATAAACTCTTCAGTGCAGTGAACCAGTAAAGTGGCACTGAAGTTTCACTCTTAACACTTCTTCTCTTAATGTATACATCTATAAAGAGGAAGGACACTCTGATTGGGTCCAGCAGATGGCACCAGAGTCTTACAAACAGTACAATTACACTGAATCCCCCAAACAACCTGCAGTTATTTCACTATAATGCATCTTTCTTAGGACAAAACATCGAAACTAATTGAACTAAATTATATTTGTGCATGTTCCAGTTGACAATAGTGGCTACTCTATGTAGACAATTGTTGAGATTCATCTACAATACTTGTTTGTTCTCACCTATGTTTTTTTTTCTCTTTCCTTCCTCTCCCACCTCCGTACATCTCTCAGTTCTTCTCATAACTGCTCCCACCTTTCACACATGCACATGAGCCCGCTCAGTCTCTTTTGTCTGCATCTCTTTCTGGACCTCTGAAGTCATTCAAATTCAAGTGAGTATAGATGTTACATTTTGTTGAATATTGTGTGAAAATGCAGTAAAGTCTTATCTCTTATACATCAATCTGAGTCTTTTTTTAAATAATTGGAAACTTTTGTTCTGCAATTGGTAGCTTTGTTACCCAACATGCAACTATTCTTTTATGTGCAGAGTGTTTATTTGGTAGACCTCAGGTCACATGAGTTTTTGTCAAAATCCTGTTTTTGAATTTGGCCATATGGACACAACAATGCATGAGATGGTTAATATTCCGTGTTTTGTCCATAGACACAAATGCTTATTACAGAACTTTCCTAAATGTTTGATTTCAGCAGAAAGTCTCCATTCAAAAGTGATGTGTAGGCCTGGACTAGTCTTAATCCTCGTCTAGGAACCGAACCCTGTCCTAGAGCCAGATAAAGTATAAAGAATAAGTTCTAATAATGGTTTGACATCAACACTAAGACTCAATATATATTCAATGTGATAGAAAACGGTGAATATGTAAGAAATGGTCAGTTGAAAAGTCACGTCTGTTAGGCCTTGTAATGTATTTACAAAAGAAAACACTGGACATAAACAGGCCGTAATGATGCAGGTTCATAAGATGTAGCTTGGAGTATAGCAGGATAACAGGATAATAATAGCACAATGATTAAGTGATTTGTTTGTCTTGTAATATTGAGTTCTTGTTTATAATTTTAGCAACTCCACCACATTGTGGTAACAATCAGTTTAGAACCATGATGCTTTGCACTGCTACGACTGTGAAACAGACTCCATTTTCTTGGTTTCTCTTTTCTTCTTTCAAACCTCGACTGGTAGATTGCCCGCCAAAAAGTGCAGGGCACCCCTGCAAAGGATAGCATTAACAGTTTCTGCCATACAGTTTCCTCTACAAAGAGTCCACCACATCCTGAGTGTATGCTGAACAGAAATGCCAATAAAAAAGTAAAAAATGATCCAGATATGCATAAATACAGCCTTGAATATATATGTAACAGTACTCTGTAGCATAAGGCAGAGGCGTCATCACAGCTCTGACCTGTTTTTCTGCGTATTGAAAAGCAAATGCTGCAAAGGAGGTGGTTTCCTGTTGTTGCTGCTGCCAACACAAAAGGATCAAAAGAGATGCAACACCTTTTGCTTGATTTGTCTCCATTGGTCTCAACATGTGCTAACTATTCTTCAGCTTTTAAACTAGAACTACTGCTCTTACGTTCTACATTGGTGCTTTATCATGTTATTTCAAACTCTCATTTCTACCTGCAAATTTAAATAACTTGTCTAAAAGAAGCTCTACAGCATTGGTGTTCATAAAGCTGATTTACTGATATTGACACATGGTACCATTGGGGCCTCCATATCTTCTCCTTTTTCAGACATGATGAGTCCACTGCTGTCCCTGTTTGTAAGTGGGCTCTGTTTGTTCATCCTTGCTGGTCCAGTCCTCTGCCAGACAGACAATTCCACAACTAGTCAATACACAACTGTCATTTCTTCAAGACCAACAACCAGTCCTGCCCCTGGGGCCAGCACATATATAACTGAGAGAAAATCTGAAACTACAAAATCCTCTTCTACCAGCACCAATTTCAGTCCCACAGCAAGTTCTACAAGTGATGAAAACAAACAGCCTTTAACCACTGTGGCTGGCAAGTCATCTAGTAGTGGCACAGCAGTGGCTGTGCTTTTGCTCTTCTTGCTACTCATCATCCTCTTGCTCGTGCTGCTCAGATGGTACAAACGCAACCCTCACCGTCGCTCCCTCCGTGGATTGTGGGAAAGCATAGTGGAGACTGTTCAACTGGCTTCATCCACGATAATGTCACATCTGCAGCAACCACGGAAACAGGCAGAGGAGGTGGAAGAGGAGGAAGTGGTGGAGATGGAAGAAGGAGATGGGGGAGAGAAAACGGAGGGAGGCGGGAAAGGAGAAGGGGAGAAGCAAGAGGATGATTCCGATTCAGATGACTCGTCAGAATCCTACTCTTTCGTGGACGGCGCCAACCTGCCAGGAGATGAGAAGGAGAAGGAGCAAGTGGTGGAGAACAGGAGAAGCTCAAAGGTGGACGAAGGAGAAACTGAGGACATGACATCCGTCACGTTAGAGGAGGAGGAGAAGGTGGAGCCAGGGGAGGGGGATGATCTTACACCACTGTGAAAGCTGGGCATGAATTGGTAATGAAAGGATTGGATGTGTGAATTACAGATTTTTGAGTTATTTTTGTAAAGGCTTTTGTAAGATTGTAAGTTTTTATAAAAGAAACAGTGAAATTAGGTTTCTGCAGTTAGTTAATCAGCTATAACATATTTAGTGTCCCAAAGCAAAATATAGTTTACACGTTAGGAAATACAGCCACCAAGTGTTTTTATACATATGTTTTTTGTAAATGCATTAAAATGTTCTAATTCTATAGGTGTATACATATTTCTCAATAAAACATTTGAAAAATAATGTTTCTCAAAAATGTCTTCAGTTTTTGCATACATTTATTTTTTTTAAGTAACAACCCTAAATGTCACCAAAAATGAAATAATCAAGCTTAATAAATCTCTTAAAATATTACAATCCATTGAATATATTAATAGCAATCAGTAACATTTAATACCTTTGAATCAAATCTCAGTAATAATATATAAATCTCTTTTATGTTCATAGATAAAATACCATGTGATAATGACTTCAGACAAAAGTAGCTGAAATGTTGCACTTAAAGCTGACAGAGCACGTTTCAACACGAGATCTGAAAGATAGGAAGCTTCCATGATCAACAATACAATGATTTGTTAATAAACTGCCTGGCCAAAAAAAGGTCACCATCTGGATTTAACTAAGCTAATAGGTAAGAACCTCCCATTTTATAATTACTGCATGGGTGACAAGGTGAAAACAAGTTTATTTACCCGTAACTGATGCAGTGAGTAGCTTCTCATTTGTTAAAAAAAACATGTGGAAAGACATGATGTGATCGTGGAAAAAAATGTTAATCTGTGTCAAATTCTTGGCATGAAGCAGAGAAAACATCAAAGGAAAGGTTGAAACTACTAAAATCGGGTTAAGTGGGTAGAAACATCATCTCTGAGGAAGGAACGTAGTCCGAAAAAAATCTTGAATGATTGTGATTGGTGATAATTTGGCATTCATTTTGACATTTGGTGAAATCAAATTGTAGAAAAACATCAACAGAACTCAGGGCTATGTTTAATAGTGAAAGTAAGAGTATTTCCACACACACAACATGAAGGGAACTCAAGGGACAGGGACTAAACTGCTGTGTAGCTTTAAGAAAACAACTTATCAGTGAGGCTAACCAGAAAAAACAGCTTTAGTTTGCTAAGGAGCATAAAGATTGAACTCTAGAGCAATCTGATGAGGTCTGATGAGTCCACACTGACCCTGTTCCAGAGTGATGGTTGCAACAGGGTAAGAAGTGGCTGAAGTGATGCACCCATCATGCCTATTGCCTACTGTACAAGCCCGTGGGGGGCATTGCTATGATCTGGGGTAGCTGCAGTTGGTCAGGTTTAGGTTCAGCAATACTATGTACCCAAAGAATAACTACCTCAAAATACTGAACAACCAGGATATTTTCATCCCTGATGGAGTAGAAAAATAATTCCAAGATACAATGCTAGAACTCATCAGGCTCAAATTGTGAAAGAGGCATCATTTTCACAAATGGATTGTCCACCACAGAGTCCAGACCTGAACCGTGCTGAAAATCTTTGGGATGTGCTGGAGAAGACTTTGCACAGTGGTCTCCCATCATCAGTACAAGATCTTGGGGGAAAATTAAATGCAACTCTGAACAGAAATAAATGTGACACTGCAGAAGCTTGTGGAAATGATGCCACAGCGAATGTGTGCCGTAATCAAAGCTAAACGTGGTCCAAACTAAATATTAGAACGTGTGATCTTATTTTTGGTCAGGCAGTGTATATTGTCCTCTTTTTTCCCCACAAATTTATGAGATACAAATCTTTCAAGAAACAGATGCACTGCAATCAGTTCAAGGTCAGCTTTTCACAATATAGCACATTCCAACTGTAACAATCAATGCGGTTGCCACTTTTTTTCCAGTTTCCTTTAGAGTGACATGATGCTTTGGTTTTGGCGGCAGCAATGATTCTCTCACGAGAGAGAGAGAGAGAGAGAGAGAGAGAGAGAGATACACAGAGACCGACTCAGTGGTAAAGCGTGCACACAATATCCTCTTGATGAACTCGGATGGCAGAAATGATCAATGGTTTCACTTGCCACGATGGCCCTTTTGTTTCTTGTTTCGTCCTGGTGTTCTGATTGGCTGTGTGACACAGTTCTCAGGTGGAAGGGGCGGAGTCTGAATATGAGGCTCCTCTTCTCCATCAATACTGCTTTTAAAAGGCTCAGCAAGAGAGAACTTCAGAGGACTGGAGAGAGAAATATTGGTCAGAATCAGGTGTTATTGACCATGTAGTAGTGTAAACAAGTCTCTAAAAAAGATAATTTGTATTTATAAAAGGTAGTCATATACTTTATATTCAGGGCACGTGACAGATCAAAATGTTTTACTTATGAAAATGAAAAATGAAAAAAATTTTGGAGTTTGAGTAAATTACTATTCAAACAGAATCAACATGTAAACAAAAAAGCACTTCATGAATATAAAACTTTAAGGTTATCAAGGAATTTGTCTTAGCAGTAGTATGGCTCATTGTTGGGCAATGACTCACAGGCTGAGACTTGTTTAAATGTACATGTAATATTTATAACTGGTTTACACCTAGTGCGGACACGGACTCAGCATGGCGCGCATTGCTTGATGTCCATACCTTTTCACTGGCGACCATGTACTTTGACGCCACTGTGGAGGAGGCGTGTGCTGACAGAGTAGAAATGAGGAACAATGGAAGCAGACTCTGGCCAGTGAGCAATCAAGGCATGTTCACAAGATCATGTGAATTAGTTGTGTTGTTTAATTTTCGAGTGGTACACTCCTTTGCACAAGTGTTCTGTGCCCGGGCCTTGGTATATCTGTAATTACGTCACTTTGGCCACATGCCCCATTGCACAACCGTGTCTACATTAGATATGAACCAGGCTTTATGAAGTGCACACGCTGTATATCAGACCTGATAGGAGTACGTGGGCTGCTGTTGAGTCTGCGGACGGGACGCACTCGTGGCTCTACTGAGAACCCCTCTTTTAGACTCTCCAGCACTGAAGGAGCCACATATGTGAAACCCTAAACATACAAAACAGACACCGTTTCATTTCAGAAAGACTTATAATTGCTGGAAACATGTGGATCATATGTTTTAGGCAAAAAATAAATCAGATTTATATAAATTTGGAAACATTTCTGTTGATTATATTTTAAATATAAAAGCATAAAACTGGAATAGTGTAGCATACAAATATCCTGTAAAGGTCTTACAGCAAATGCATGATCTGCACTGCCACTTAGAGTGGTGTCATCTGGGCTGTCCACAGGGGTCTGTCTGGTGAAGCGACTGTCAAACTGACTCGTGTCTTCATCTGATTGCTATAGACGGGTATAGATTGAGAGAGAATTAGAGATAAAAAGAAATCGGAACACTTTGCTGCAAGCAAATCTGCAGACCGTAGGATAAATGAGAGGAAGGACAATACACGGGAAGTGTTATAAAAACTAACAATTCAAAAATCAACTGAAACAATGAAGCACCAAACAGTAACTGTACCAGAGAAGGCCTGTAGGGAGGCTCCACTCGCTTATTCAGCAGGTCGTCCCAGTTGACGTGCCGGAAGAAAGGATGCTTCTATAAATTGGAAATTTAAAAAAAACTCATGATGACATCACTGACCATACAGGTACACTTTGTAGTTACAGTTACAGACTCTAGTCCATCTTTTTCACTGAATACTTTATTATCTTCCATTCAGTCTGTTCTTCAGTGATGAGGACCCCCACAGAGCAGCTATTATTTGGGTGGTAGATCATTCTCAGCACTGCAGTGACACTCATGTGGTGACATTAGTGTGTGTCCTGGTATGAATGGGACAGGTTTTAAACTGTAGTGGTCCTGATCATTGAAGAACAGGGTGAAAGGAGGCTAACAGAGAAACATATATGGTCAGTGGAGCTGATAAAATGGACAATGAGTGCAGATATAAGACATAATGAACCTAATGAAGTGGCCAGAGAGTGTATAAGGATCTTTTACCTGTATATCTGCACAGTCACCCTTCCCAGAGCCTAGTCTCTGTGCTGGATTCTTCTTCAAAAGCTGGAAAACAAAATAATGCAAATATAAAATGGCATAAAACACGTTTTTATATTTTTCTGCTTAGCAATACAACAAGCAGTACAGACAAAGAAGGTTACCCTTTGAGATCTCACCTTTTTGATGATGTCTCTAGCATCAGGCGTGAGGTACGGAGGAAGGCTAAGCTTACACTTTAGGATTTTATCGATGGTCTTCTTCCTGTTTTCTCCTGTGAATGGAGGCTGAAATAATAAAAAAAAAGTCTGTAATTGGGGGCCTAAATTCCCAATGCTCAGAAACAATCACCTGAATTGACTGATTTAGCTGTTTCCCAGTATTCCTCAGATATTACTATCAGTAATCATTATTTCTCATTTGTAGCTCAAAGTTTGGATTCTAAATTCTTAAAACAAGTCAAAAAGATTTTATTTTTAAATAAAAGAGATTTTAAAGAGATTTTATTATTAGATGAAAAGTTGTTAATAAAATATACTTAAAGGGATTAAATCGCATCTCATTAGTAAAGATTTGCGATTAATATCTCTCACCGAGCCAGTCATCATGTCATACATCAGAGCACCCAGACTCCACCAGTCCACTGCTCTGTTATGGCCCGAACGGGTCAGAATCTCTGGAGCCCTGTGACACACATAACAGAAGATCTCATTTATCTCTCACAAAACCTACACTTAGTACTGGGCAGTAGAAAAGTGAAACACAGTGAAAGTGCACAATCACTGACTCATTGTGGACATCTAGTGGCAGAACTCTGCTACTGCAATCTATGGCATCTTATATTTATTTGTTGAGTGGTGATCAGTTATGTTTAGAGTATTTTTAATACTCGTTTCTATCATTTATAACTTCTATAAATTCTCTTCTATAGTAAAATATATAGATATATATTACTATAGATAGATATAAATTACAGAAACTATAGATATAAATTCTCAACACTGCTTTACACAGAAATGACTCCTCTGGAGTGTAAATAATGCACCTCACCTGTGTGTATCTTCAAGGTTATGAATTCAGTCACAGTTCAGCTACTGAATTCAGTTTTATGTTGTCTGAATAAATGTTTATGGAGTTATGGTGAACCTTATTATTTTTCAATAATGTCATAAATTACTCACATGTACTCGATGGTGCCACAGAACGTGTGTGTGACGGTACCATCATGAATGGACTCCTTGCAGAGGCCAAAGTCAGTCAGCTTAATGTGGCCTAAAGGAAGGGAGGATAGTGTGTCAACTTTAAATAGCCCAGGCACATTGTGTATAATGTTTAGTTATAAATATCTTTTAAATGCACAAGATAAACACAGGATCAGTTTGGATACAACTCAACCTGCAGGTCTTCTGCTTTCGGTAGTTCATAGGGATGGGCAGTGCAACACAAACATACAGATATTTGAACTCTCATATATATACACATACAGACCCACTACCAGTCAAAAGATTTAGAACAGTTCATTGTACAGCAAGATAACGACCCAAAATGTAAGTTCAATCTCTGCTAGAATTACCTCAGGAAAAAACAACAAGATGGCCAGCTTGAAAACATGGAGTGGAGCACAGTCTCCAAACTTAAACCCCATCCAGCTGATTTGTGATGAAGTGAAAAGCAAAGCAAACCTACAAGTGCCAACATTTATGTGACGTTCTGCAGCAGATTTGTGAAGAACTGTCTGAGGAATATTTGATGTCTGTTGTAGAAAGAATGTCACAAGTGTGTTCAGCTGTTATATCTGACAAAGGTGGCGACTTTGATGAGTCCAAAGTTTACACAGGAGCTAATGTTACAGATTTGATGAATCTTAGAATATTTAGTCCTTCCTCTCTGACAAGATGCTGTAACCATATTGAGCTACAGAGAAAATATCAGTCATAATTAGTTATAAATTCCTGCCTTAGTAATTCAGCCTGATAAACAGGTTTCACTGAGTGTAAATGCAGGTCTTACACACCTTCATGATTAAGCATGATGTTCTCTGGCTTCAGGTCTCGGTAGATGATCCCATTGGAGTGGAGATGTCCTAATGCTAATGTTATCTCACCCAGATAAAAACTGACAAGTAAAGACAACACAAAGTCCATAAGTGCAAAAGAGGCCATTAGTAACACAATGCAAGTCTGATAAAATAATCAATAAGGGTCTCTCAGCAATGTGGTCACATAAACAATTTTTCAAGTGATTCAATCAAAAGGCTGTGACTACATGCATTACAGTGGTGCCCCATGGGCCACTGATGCCACAGGGGAACAACAACTCTGGTTAGTGGTACAGAGCAATCAGTGCCATGTCAAGTGAATATAAAACATAATATTAAAATAAAATAATTTAAATATAAACATAAAATAACGACAGTTTACATTTTTAATTAAATTATGAACACAAACTTAAAACCATATTCCTATACTGTTAATCTCATTTAGATTATTTCTTACCAGGCTGTGTCTTCCATGAAGATGCCCTCCTTCTCTAGTTGCATAAACAGCTCGCCACCTGTTTATTTGAAGGGGTATCGAAAAATACTCACAACATCTGAGGGACAGGGTAAAGACAAGAAGGAGCGCATAATAAACCGCCACTAACACCATATCAGACACCACATTTATCTAACACATCAGTAACACACTATTTACATTTGAGAAAACCATCTAATTAACCTCAGGTTAACCCTTAGGGGTCTGTTCTAGTTCAGTGTACTTACATTTTAACCCCATACTAACATGTTTTATGATAAGTAATATACATAACTGAGAAATAATTAATATTATAATAATACATTAAAAATACAATTATGTTTTCACATAATAATGGTGACCTCTAAGGCTTAACAATACAATAAAAGGGTTATTCGGCACTAATATTCAAAAGACTGGACTCACAGTTACAGATTCATGTTAAAAATAAGTCTAATTTGTTACTAATATGATATATTACTTAATATTATATCTAATATTTAAATGAACAGAGCTACAGATGATTCTGTAACAACTGAAAAAGTTGCACAGCATCAACAATGAGGAAGTGTTGTAACTTCTTAAAAATACATGTGTTTTAAATTATTGTGACAAGTTTTAAACATTGTATTACAAGTTACTACTGAATAATAACTATGTGAATAACAACTGAGTCCAAACTTTTGAATTGTGTTGTACAATCTTCCAGTAGGCTGAACAAAACCGGTATCAAAGCATTCAGCAAGAGCAGTGCACTACTCACTATATAAAGTAAGTACAAACACTCACCACTCAGACACTCCAGTATGAGGTAGAGTTTGCCACCTGTCTGGAAGGCGTACCACAAGTCTACGATGAAAGGATGACGAACGGTTTCCAGAATCTCTCGCTCTGCTCGAGTATGTGCCGTGTCTTTTGCGTTGCATACGATTTTTGCCTAAAAGTAAAAATGTATGCAATAAGTATGAGACGGCCAATGAAAATCTATACATATTTCATTTACATTTCTGCAACACAACCACAGAGACATGACAGTGAAAAATCTCAATCTTTTTGGTCTATATTTTAAAAAACTGCTCCATAGGGCTGCAATAAGTTCAGCACTATTACATAATGTATTTATGGCACTATTCCTCTGGGCAGTGTGTATGTCACCTTACATTTACTAAACTGAATCCACAACTATCTGAAACCTCCTTGAGTACCTGTGTACGTTTCCCATCACACAACAAAACTGTGAATGTATGGAGGTTGTCTGGAGTTTGTGTGTTGGTCACATGATTTTCCACACACTGTTTGTGTTAATAATAAACACAAAAAGCATCAACAATGGAGAAGCTTCTGATTTACCTTTTACCCTGTACTTGGTTTCAAGTCAGAGGTCAGTGTTACTTTCAGCTTCACCTATACGTTGGTGCACTTGGTATCCCAAACAAAAAGGTGACCAAAATCACCAGATGTGCTCAAATCCTATAGGGGTAAACTTGCCAGTAGTCTTGACAACTCACATTGTTTGTAGCTGTACCATATCATAACAGTTAAGGGAAATCACCATTGATTCTGATTAATTATGAGAAAAAGTGTCCTACCTGTATAATGGTAATATTGTAAATGACAGACTGCAGGACACTATAGGAAGCATAGGGGGCGATACAGCTTCCACTATTCCATGACTGCTAAAGAGGTATAAAGACCTCCAGCACTGAGCTCTGGGGCAGTGAAACTGTGTTCTCTGCTCCATCCAATAATTTTGGAATGAGTTGGAGATGGGGTGTGATCTTCCAACATTCTGACCTCATTAACACTCATCACTGAATGCAATCAAATCCTCACCGCATGTATTATAGTTGTAATTGCTACATTTATGAATGAAAACGTACTTTTTTCAAAACTTTCATGGCAAAAATTTTACCAATCTGACTTCCTTGCACTTTTCGAACTTGGAAGACCTAAAACAAGAGTCAGAGAGTGATATTTAAATACATTTTCACATGTAGGTGTACCATAAAATACCACAAATAACATCAAATAATAAATCTATCATCCATGTGAACCTGTACTGATCACATGCCTACCTTGCCATAGCCTCCTTTCCCCAAAACAGTGAGTAATTCAAAGCAGTCTGGTCCCACTCTCTCGCTGTCTCTGTTCACACTCGCACTAGTGAGCTCCACCTCTTCAGTCTCTGACCTGGCAAAGGGACATTATTCATATTCATAGCCATTTATAAACATGAATAGGGGAAAAATAACATTCTACAAAGCAAAAAAGCACAGAGAATACATACAGCTCTGATTCTGCTACTGCAAAGTTACAAACTTCATCCTATAAACAAACAGAAGCTGTTAGAAATAAGAGGAAGAAAAATAACCTAATATTCAACCTTAATTGTTTCCTTTCAATATTAACACACAGTAAGCATCAGTAACAGGGTTTTATGAAGACATGGGTGGGTTCAGTTTCAAATGGCAATGCTTCTCTACTTCCACTGAGGATCATTTACAGTGTGGGAGTAAAAGGCTGCAGTTGTCGGTATTATCTTCCATTATGTAATTCTGCATGCAGATATAATGACTACTACACTACACTAATAAATAAGCACCATATCATTTCACCAAAGAGTGAAGTCTGCTTATTGCTGCACTGTGCTTTTGTAGAGTAGACTTAATTTTTGTGCTCAGTGTTTACATTTCTGAGATTTTACTTTATGATACTTATACTCATTCATTAACGAGCTACTTTATCTAAAACATTGCAACATTTACATGAAATTACATAGAATCACATCACTATATTCAAGCTCATTTTAACACTGGTGTGTAGTGTAGGCCATTAACCCATTAATGTGCATCTGAATTTTAAAATGTCCTTTATTACATTTGTTCTAGCTTAACTGAGTACAAATCTGAAGAATTGTATTACATGTATTAAATATTAAATTCAATCTTTAGGTCACATGGTATTATGTGGAATTTTACCAGAACAGAGAATTTGATTAAACTGATTACATATTAAAGTATGAACTTTGCATAATAAAAACCAGAACAACTTATACAGCATTTCCAGGCCTCTTTTACCTCTGCATCACTCACATCCTCTGACTCCAGGTCAATGTCAAACACCCCCGCCATCCTATACACACACAAGTGTTAAGCAATAGTTAAATATTGACTGACAGGATCAAACATGAAACATAAACACTTCTTTGCATTTATCATTTTTAAAAATGAACAGTTTATTTGACTCATGTGTAATACTCACATAATACATAAGAGGAGGGGCTGGTAAAACTTGCTTAAAGCACGTCTAAAGCAGTTCAAAGGTTTCTAATCACTTTTATGGCAATACTTGTGATATAGTAATAATACAATGTAACTTCAAATATAAATTAGTCACCATATTTTGGCAACATCACAAACGTATTAATAAATACTGTGAGCTATGGCAAGAAATGCAGGTTTCTATTTCTACAAACCATGCATGTGATGAAAGAGCTGTTGTCAGGTTTGTACTATAAACAAGCTCTTGGGGGCATCCCTTTTCATTGTCTAGGGTCATGACCTCCACTCAGAGATCAGGTAAATCATCCTAAATTTTTGTAAAGGAATAGTTTGGGAGAATGTTAAAGTTTTCCCATTATGCCAAATATAAACAAAAAACGAAAAGAAATGCTCTGGAGTTTTGTCAGGAACCATTAAATGTGTATTATTACAACTGTAGTAAACGTGTAATGATTTTGGCATAGTTTCCATTACTACATCCAGGACAAAATTACAGAAACTTCATACAAAATGTCTTTACAGATTCACTGCAAAAACGTAAATGTGGACTTTTGCTGAACTGTTTTTTTTTTCAAACAAGACTTAAACCTTCTGATTTGATCGATTCACGTCACTGCATTGCAGTCAATGCTGACAGCTTAGCTTGGCGAACTAAAAAAAGGTGAACAGAAGAGGCGGGTACAGATGACTGCACCCTTATTCACAGCCTGGTATAACTGGTTTTCATTGTCAGGTAATCAACCAAAATCATCTCAGCTTTATATGAATGTTATACAAAATCCATCAGACAGGCCTTTAGTCCAGACAACTGTTGATATGTTAGGCTTGTTCTGGGATTATGGCTCATGAAAGTGGCATTAAAATAGCTGTAGGGCCTATAATAATAGTGCACCACCATTGTGAGGCTATTCCAGGAAAAACACTGAGTCATATGTTTAGAGTACAATATACTGTGTTCATGACAATGTGCACTGATCAGGGCATTGTCATGAACACGACCAGCCTGAAATGTATGCAGAGAGAACATCTGGCTACCATGAAAATTCAACAAAACTGAAATTTGAATTAACATACAACATTGTTCAAAAGTTTGGAATATTTAATATTTGTTATGTTAATATTTCATCATGTTATGTAATAAATTAGCTCTAAAAATAACACACCACATTTTGGCCACAGCAAGTTATTAATAAGTTAATAATGATAAATAGCTATGGCAAGACATTGAGTTTTCTATTTTTATGATTTATGTATGTGATGAATGAACTGATTTCAAACAAGCTTCTGAGTTCATCTGTTTCCATCAGAGGGTCACAACCTCCACTTAGAGGCCGGGTCAATTAATACGACAAGCTCAGCCGGGATACAAATTAGCAGCAGTATAATAATTAAATTAGTTAATAAAAGTTAATTCAATCAGACCACTGAGGTGTCAAAGTCCTTGATGTTCATTGGTCTACTAAATTCCAGCCACACAAATGCATTTGGTATTAATTGTAACATTCTTAGTCTCAGTGGTGACCTTAAATACAACTGCAATTTATTTCTGCTTTTTAAAGTGATTTTCTGTGTCCAGAAACCTGTTAACACTGAAAGACTAGACTAGAGGTCATCTTCAACTTCCTGCTATGGTATCATGTTATTACACAAAATATACACACATGTAGTACGTAAGGACATAGGTGAAGAGTCTCATGTCTCCGGTCTTTTACACAAGAACATGAATTTCAGCCCACCAACAGGGAAACACTTCTCGAGCTCTAGTTTACATATTCAGCTTTGTGAATGAGATAAACACTTCCCTGTGTTGTTGCCCAGCCCAAATATGTTTCACTATCTAACTAATGCATGAAGGAAGATAAGAGTGGAGTCATCAATGTAACATACATATTAATAATCACATCATATCTTCTACTGTTCATAAACTAGACATAATTAATGTAGGGCTTCACAATACAAATAAACTCTGATTAAGTAAATTTTGACCACCCCAGACCAAACGTACAGACCTGAACACCAGTGAAAAGCTCATAGTGGCAAAAGTGGCATAAAGTCATCCAAAAGCAATGAAAGGCTGGTGTCAGTACTGCAGTATTTAAGGTGGAGCTGTCAAACCAGTAAGAAGCCCATTTTAGATCAATTTAAGGCACAGGCATGATATTAAAGCAAACTGGCAGTCATATTACAGTGATAAACCAATCATTATGCAACCGTGAATGCTAAACAGCAGCGTTTTCACTCAATTTATATTTTGTACTGTTCCTTGTTATATTTACCTGCTCGGACCTTCATCCGCGCCCCAAACTCACTCCACACACGCCTAAATGTTCTCCTGGTCGTGAAATACAGCGAAAAACGTAAACCCGTAGTCTAAATAAAACAGGGTAGTGCCCAGGTCTTACCTGCTGCTAAACCGATAGCGTGCTGCTAATGTTATGTCATGCCGTCATCAGCCTGCGACGTGACACGAGGGCGGGAATACAAAACAACAACAAAGGAGTTCTATTGAGGAGGGCTGGGCGATACCACTCGTTTAAACTTCGATCCGATACCAAGCAATTCCCAAACTAATGTCCCAAAACCGACACTGTGTTGGGTTTTTGTATTTTTATAAGCAGAATCCAGAAAAATCAAGCAAAACAACTGTATACGGACTAATTTTTATTTTAATACTAATACCAACACTAATTCTGTTCAAATGTTTCGTTGGTATTTTTACAATGAGAATCAGAACACTATTGGCAGTACTGATTAGGGCTGATCTTAATTTTCATTTTCGATCTGATACAGAGTAGTTCTCAATACTAATATCCCAGTAACAATACTGTTAAAATTGGGATTTTTTAAAATATTTTTACAATGAGGATCTTGAAAAAAATTGTCAGTACAGCTAAGTATGGATGGACTTTACCACAATATATATTTCAATCTGATGCAGAGTAAAATCTCATAATAATATCAAAATACTGGTACTGTAATTTTGTTTGTTTACAATGAGAATCAGATGACTGGCAGTACAGCTGAGTAGGGATCCAATACTAGGTTATTCTTATACTACTATAAATATACTAATGCTGTTAAAATTGGGATGTTTTGTGTATTTTTACAATGAGAACCAGTCAAATGTATGCATAGTTGTTATTTAGTTCAGCAGAAAGCCTGTCAGTGTCACTATGTGGCCTAACTTTACACATAAACTGAACAGTCTGTTTTGTTACTGAGTCCAACATAAAACATGTCATGTCATGTCATACGCCGTCATCGTTTCGTGATGGTAGGCTGCACAGACGAGTCACTTCTCTCCAATGCCATCTGTCTCTGGTTGCTTGTAGCAGGCTAGCACCTGATAATCCAGTCCACGTCTTGATGTTATCCATCCAGGTTATTCTTGGTCTTCCACGTCTTCTGACTCCAGTCATAACACTTCCTTCAATGCTCTCATGTGCATGCCTCATCACATGACCGAAGTAACGTAACTTGCGGGATTTATCGTGCATCAGTAACTCCTTTTGAGTTCTTGCCATCTCATATACTTGCTCAGTGGTCATCATCTTCATCCATGAGATCTTCAGCAACTTCCTGATGCACTTGTTCTCAAAAGCCTGAATACGTCTTTCTTCCTCTTTCTTCAATGTCCAGGCTTCACATCCATATGTAGCTACTGGCCAGACCAAGGCTTAGTTTGGTGTTGGTGCTAATTGACTTGCTTTTCCACATCTTTGTCAATTTGACCATCACCAACATGCCCATGGCCATTCTTGACTTCAGTTCACTGCACCGTCTGCAGCCTTTGTTACTCTGCATCCTAAATATATGAAAGAGTCTTCCTTCGACTGTGATCTTCAGTATATCTTCAGTGTTCGTCATCACGTTTGTTTTAGCTGCATTGA